>JAQLOM010000006.1:3072237-3085751 GCA_030068315.1 Chrysichthys thysi
TGTGTGTGTGTGTGTGTGTGTGTGTGTGTATGCACTTGTAGATATGTTTATAGATTAATAAACCTTTAATTGGACATTATATACTGTAAAGCTGCTTTGTGACCATATCTGTTGTTAAAAGTGCTATAGAAATAAAATTGAATTGAATGACATTTTATTATAATTTAGTATCACACCTACATTTTCTGTGTGTGCATGTGTTCACAAAATTTTTTATTCAACTGTATGGCATTTTCGTTGGCATGTCACTTTTTTGTGTTATATTTTATTATAATTTAGTCTCACACCTACATTTGTCTTTGTGTGTGTGTTTCACAAAGCTTTTTTATTCAATTGTATGGCATTTTTGTTAGCATGTCACTTTTTCTATTATATTTTATTATAATTTAGTATCACGCCTACATTTCTCTCTCTTTGTGTGTGTGTGTGTGTGTGTGTGAGTGTTTTCACACAGTAGTTTGAACTACTTTCCCTAAGTAACTTTAGTTAACCAAACCAGGTTTCTCCCTAGGGTAGATTTGCTGTAGTTCATCTTCCAATGTGAAGTAACTCAGCATACACGGCTAAGTTCTCAAACTAGCTTCCCCAACACTGACGGTAAACAAAGCTGGTTCTGAGACTGCGCAATATCAACGCTCTTCCACAGGAAGCGCGTGACCGTTCCCATGATGCCTCGGTGCAGCCTCAGCTGAGCGGAGAGATTCCGGCAAGGCTGCTTGAGCTCTTCCCTTTAATGCTCTCCGTCTGAGTCCCTAATAATGCTTTGACAGCATTAAATCTGAGGGAAAATAAATCCGCTCACAGCATGGTAAGTGCTAGGTTTGCTTTAATGGTCGAACACGGCTCTGTTTTGTGTAGCTTATCAGCGTGCACAAAGGTCAGCTGGTTAGGGATTGGCCCCAAAACAAGCGGCTAGCTTCAGTGGGTCCATAACGTGTTTAGAGGTAGTTTACCTTCTGCGTTATGGAGGAAAGTCGGCGGTAGGTTGTTTTTATTTGGGTGTAACACACACTGATGCGTTGTAAGCGGGTAGTTGTTGACATGTCTTGGTGTAGCTTGGTTTGACTGAGTGAAGAGTGTTATACTGTCTGTTGCAGGTGAAATGTAAACAACAAGTCTGAGGTGTAGACTGTTGACCTTTCATGACTAATAACTGGTCCCCAAGCTTACTTTTCTCCTTTATTCCTAAACGTGGTGCTTAGTTGTGGATTCAGAAGAACTAGCAAAGAGTCCTTAAGTGTTGTCTCAGTGTGTTCACAACATTGTCCCAACTCGTATTAAGCAGTTAGTCCGAGCCACACGTCGTACTCTGAAACCGGATCAGTTCTCATAACTGACTAATTACAATTTAAGGAAGGTTTAGACTTGTGTTACATGAATCTGGATTATATTGTATCTCTCTGACTGCCTGAAATGTTGTTTTTCTGCATGCATATTGTAAATATTCCTTTCCCCGTGTCTTGATTGGCTTCCGATTTATATGGACTGGTTAATTGCTTGAGGTCTTGAAGTGTTAACCAATTAAGGAGCAGGAAGTGGGATGTTCCTAGCCAATCAGAGCGCAGGAAATACGCTGCACAGGTGGAGAAAATATATGTGATTACGAAACGTTTAAAGTTTAAAGTCACCCCCGAGTGACGTTGAGTTGTGGTCGTTTATGAGTGTGGGTTCCGTTTCTTGAAAACGGACCGTGAGCTCGTGTTGGCTGATTAATCACGGATTGACGCAAACTTTCCAGAAAGAAGGTTTTTGCAAGAACTTTTCAAAGCCCGACTTTCATCCTGATTCCTGATGTGTCTTATACAGTACTTTGATGTTGGATGTGATGAATTTAAGTTCTGGGGATGATTTAACTTTTTTTTTGCACCTTTTGTTTGTTTGTTTGTTTGTTTGTTTGTTTTCTTTCCCAACTCAGTGTGTCAGGTGGGAGTGAGAAGAAATCGAGAGGAGACATGCTTGCGACACAGCTCGCTGACTCTGTTCTAGAGGCCAAAAATGTCAAAGAGGTTAGTATAAGGAGATCTCCTAAACCTGTGGAGCAGCATGCTGATCCGTGTTTATGCCCGAGCATTTCACGTGTGCTTCTTTTTATTCCAAAGCATTAATATTCATCCCTGGTGGCTCACACAAGGCCGGTTGTTTTGATTCTCAGTGACGCCCTTGTTCTTCTGACACATTGGAGCACTGGCTTAGAAGGTCAAAGGTTTCCTTCAGTATGTTTGGAGATAAGAATATCAGTTCTCTGGGAATGTCTGCTTTATTTGTGTTTGAGGTGCCATACAGCTGTTTCACACATCAGTGATGGTAAAAATAGATAAAGAATTTGCTAAAGTGGCTTGACTTTATGAAGGATTAATGACCATTCTTTGCTTATAAAAGTCATGACTGAATACGATTGTGACAGCTGTTTCCTCTTAAACTAATGATCATTAAAGCCTTATGGCTGCAAATAAGTGACATCATTATGAAGAAGGTAGTGGGGCACCACAGTGTCTGAACATGAAGCAAAGAATAGACCCATTTTTTTTTTGTGTTCAGTGGTCTGTCAAAATGTATGTCTTATCAACTTTTTTTTATCTTTTTTTTTTCCCCAAGAAGTCATATTTTAAATTTTAATAGAGCATAAAGGGTAAACAGAATATTTAAAAAATATGTGACACTCTTTAAATTCTCATAGTTTTTCTTTAATGGCCTCCTTCAAGGTTGAAGGACATTTCAAGGGTAGTCCTGGCACACACATTAGTAAGAAGAAGGGATAGACGTGGCAGAGTCATTCCTGTCTGTGCCACTGGTGTTGAGTTTGGCTTGTATTTTATCCCAATAGTTGCCCAATTCTGCTACAGCATTTTTATGTGCTTGGTTCAAGCAGCTGGAATGCTTTGCTAGGTCAAAACTTTGTATCCTTCTTCAGTGGCATTGTACATTGAGCATTTCATTACTTTAAAGACCTGAGTGCTAAAACCATGTTAAAGGCAGTTTCTTTGCCCCATATTTCTCTGCACCATTTCCATCTGGTGCTGATTAAACACAGAAAATGTCAACATGCTCACATTTCTGAGCAACCTTGCCTAATGGTTCTCACACTCAGCTCTTGGGTCATGTTCCTATGTGTAGTCAGTCAGCTGACATCAGGTGACATGCCAGCCTGTCACTGTGGGTCACATTCATGTGGTTCGGACTTGTCTGATCATCACTTCCACTCTGCTTCTTGCTGAACAAAAGAGGTTAAAGGAAGGATGGGCATTTACTGTCTGAAAACCAGTCAAACAGCTTTTTCCTAGCAGATAGCAGTGCCAGGAAACTATTAAACTGCTTTGTGCACATCTGAATATTTTATCATGTAGCTAGTTGCATTTAAAAATTAGACAACTGAAAATTGTAAAATTTGAAAAATGATAAAGGTTTTTTTTTTTGTTTTTTCATGATGAAAGCAAAATGTCTGCACTTGCAATTAATTTCTTTTTTTTTTTTTTTTTTAATTTTAGATTCCTTGCTGTGCACTCGAAGCAAATTGTTGGGGTTTATAATGATATCATGCCAGGCAAGATGTAGCTGTTGTAGTGTAACGGTCCAATAAATCAGTGATTTATCCTTTATGAAATTGTGGTTAGTCTCTTCCCTTTTTCCAGTCTAACCGAGATGAAAACTGCAAGTTAGCCTAAAGAGTAGTGAAATGGTGATGTTTCATTTTTGTATTCGTCCACTAATCCTGGCCCATCACCTCTGCAGTGGATCAAGGAGAAGATAGCACAGACACTGAAGACTCTGCAGAAGCGCTACGTGACCACTGATGCTCCGGTAACCAGCGAGGATTCTGAGGCCAACCAGCTGTGCTGTGCTCTGGAAGCTGTCTTCATTCATGGCCTCCGGAGTAAACACATCCGCACAGATGGGACAGGAGCACGCAACCGCAAAGGAGGCTCACTTCCTCAGCCCGTTTTCTGGAACCTGCTTAAAGCCATCACTCACAGGCATGTCTTGGGTTATCTGGCCCCTATTGACCCAGTCGTTGCTATTGAGCTGCCTTTCAGCTTGGTTGGCAAATCGACAGAATTCTTTTGATGTTGAGAGGCTTTTCTTGTTAGAAAGGTTAAAGTGGAAATGTTTTCAACTTCACAAGACTATGAGGCAAGTTTGTGACCAGGATTGTGACAAGCTGTAGGATTAGTTGAGTCATGGTCAAGTGATTCTGCTTTGTGTATTTAGACCTAAGGGACAGTTTTGGGGCTTACACACATTTAATGGCTTCTTGTTCTGTTCTCCTTCAGATACTGATTGACCGCTCTAATCAAGCCAAAGAACAGCAGTTCATTTCACAACAATAAGAGGAACTGATTGTTCAAGTCAATCAGTTCCTGTTATCGTTGTGAAGTGAAATGCTCGTCTTTAGTCAAGCATTGATAAAGATAAACTAGCAAAGGTTATGTCTTACTTGGATGTGAGTAGTGATTTATGTGTAATTTGATTTAATCAAAGCTTGTTGTGTGAGGTATTGCACTTGTATGTAGTGTGTGTTGAGAGTTCAGTTTCTCAGCTTGTCACCTTTGGCCCTTTTGATAAGATCCTTTAACCCTCAACATCTCCAGAGGTCTTGTGTAATAGCTGACATTCTGCACAGACCCCTTGAAAATAAAGATCTATGAAAGGAAGAACCAAGGGTTTCCCCTTGAAGATTAAAGTATAAACTACTGGTCAAAGGTTTATACACCTACTGATTCATAGGTTTTTCTTTATTTTGACTATTTACTACATGTATGAACATGTATTGAATTATGTAGTTAACAAACTAGTGTGTGTGTATATATATATATATATATATATATATATATATATAAATAAATAAATAAAAAGAGAGGGAGAGAGATCTATCAAAGTAGCCAGCATTTACCTTGACGGCATTGCACACTACTGACATCATCTTAACCAGCATTGTGAGGTAGTCACCTGAAATGCTTTTCAGTTAACAGATGTCTTGTCACATGTTCATTAGTGGATTTTCTAGCCATCCTAATGTGTATGAGCTCATCAGTTATGTCGAGGTAGTGTTGGTATACAGTAAATAGCCCTATTTGACAGGTGTAGTAATCCTTATGTCAGGAATCTCTCAATGAAGTAAAGAGAAATGACAGTCCATCATTACTTTAAGACCTGAAGTGTCTTTTAAAGCAATAAAAAAAAAAAATAAAGAAAAAACATTGAATTGGAAGGTATGTCCAAACTTTTTACTGGTACTATATTTAAAAGTTAATTATTGGGAGTGTTTACACTCAGACCTGTCTTGAGCCCTCCTTTTGACTCGTATATCAGAGTTTATGAATAAATTGCTGATGAACTAACGAGCCTCTTTTGCCTCTGGCGAGCCGCACAGTTCTGAGCAAGCAGAGAAACCATTCCAATGGAATGTTCACATGAGCATTGTTAAGCCTAGAATACTTTCAGACTTTTTTGGTGTCCTTAGCTAACCATACTCAGTAATGACAGGACTGTGTGGGTGGGATCCCTGGATGTAGGTATTCAATTATTATTTTTCACTGTGTGGTGAAATCGAGACACTTTCTTCAATATAAAGCTGGACTGAAAGTGAAGGCAAATATAAGAGCAAGAAAAAGCAAGAAGGGGATAAGAAATTAAGTAAATAGTTTGGATTCACCTCGTGAATACCGCTACCAAAGTAACAATCCTCTTTGTTTCCCTCTGATGTGTATAATTTATCATTGGATGGTGTCATCAAATTGTTTGGTGATAAAAGTTTTATGCAGTCAGTGGCCTCCAGTTACAGTTTTAATTCCGCATGCTAATGGAACAAGCCTGTAAGTCATTTTAGAGCAATGGCACAATAAAATCTGTCTTAACAAAGATTACAGAATAGAAGGAGCATTGTAGAGTAATTCATTCATTGCTTTAATGTGAATGTGCAGCACATGACCCCCAGTTTCTTGCACTGATCTTATAGTGGACTTTGTTCCAAACCTCAATAGTGAGCGTATGGTCCAGTTTAAGGTTGCAGCACAATTTAAGCTTATGGAGGGGTTTTGTCTTCTTGAAGTAGGCTACTAAATGTTCGATGCTCGAGTTCACATTTTTGTGTAAACCAAGGAAATGATTTATTATTAAATATATTCCTGTATTGTACCTTCACATATTGTGTTTCTAATCACAAAATAAGCTGGTAACAATCTCCAACAAAAATGCATTATGGCCTTTCACAGCCTAGTTTCCTTTAGTAATAACTTTCAACATTTCATTTCACGTGATGTAAGATGTGTGTGTGTATTATGAACTTGGGTGCCACTGCTGATGCATTTTTATAATGGAACTGCATTTTCTAGTTTGACTGTGCAGTGTACAACATGGAAAAATTAAACCATATCCCTGCAGACTTGATTTTGTTACCAGATATCCAATGATGCATGCAGCATTAAAACATTTTGTTTTTCTTTTAGAGATGTGATTCTGGAACTAGAGGGCCTGAGCTTCATCAACTCAGACGTAGGTCGTTGCAGGGCATGGGTGCGTTTGGCACTGAATGATGGACTATTGGAGTGCTACCTGATTTCACTTCTCCGTGAGAGCACCAACCTGGAGGCCCACTATCAGCCTGGTGCACTGCTCCTTGACCCTGAGGAGCGTGAGGTACTACTTAGCCTTCTGCAGGGCCTGGCCTCACTTGCTTTCCAGCTCTCCTACAAATCTGCAGTGCTTAACGAGTGGACCACCACACCACTGGCACTTGCTGGTCTGTGTCCACTACTGCCTACTGATGACTTGTGGCCTCCCTCTTCACGCCGAGAATCCTGGGACACAGGATCACAGTCATCTGGATCTGGGGGCTCCGGGAGAGGTCAGGAAGACCGGACACCCTCAGACCTCAGCCTGGACACAGCTGGCTCTTACCATCTCTCTTCCAGCTTTGGCTCGGAGAAGGAGAGCTGGAGCTGCCAAACGGAGAATAAGAACGCACTTGGAGAGTGAGTAAGCCAAAGCATGCGTACGGGTGGGGATTATAGAAATAACTTTGGGGAAATGCCCAGATAAAACCTGGACAGGAAGATTAAAAGGTGTGGGAGTCTTGTGAGGTTTAAAGCGTGTTATGTTTCGTTCTTGAGAAATGAATGTATTGCTTATGGCGTTTGTTTGTGTTTTTGTTTGTTTGAATTACAGATATCTGAATAAATGTCTGGTTTTTAAATATCTCAGACTGATTCTGACTGCAGATGTTTCTGAAAGCCTCTTGAGTTATACTGAGCAGCACTTTTGTTGGTTGTCTAAAATGTCTTTCAGATTGAGCAGCTCCTCTAGCCAGGATATAATAAAAGACCTTGACGTGCTTAGCCCTGCTGTAGACAGCATGACAGAGTCCTCCACTCCCAGTAGTAGTAGTGATGAAGACTCCTCTAACAAACAGGATATACAACAAATGCTCGAACCTTCTGTGGAGTCATCTGTCCCTGAAACACCTTCACTTGTTTTGGAGGAAGAGCAAGTAGGAGAAGAATTGGCAGAGCCTACTGTTGTAGATGAAACACCAACAGATGTTGAGCCTTTGATTATAGAAGATGAGAACCGGGAGGAAGACTCTCCTGCCATTTCCTTTGATGACTCCGCCCCCATGTTAACCTGTCCGGTGACTTCAGACTCGTTGTCTGCCAACACTGTTGATCCATTGATTTCCAGTGACCTCGAGCTGGCAAAAAACTCTGAGCATGCTTCTTTCCATGATCTTTCCAATGCTCTGAGCAGGCAAACATCTGCAGGCTCTGTCTGTTCTCTCCATGTAAGTTTATTAGGTGTCCCATTATGTAATCCACAAACTGTCCTCAGACTCTGCTTCTGAATACCAATAATTTGTGCACATTTTTATAATGAAATGGAGCTACATGAATGTTAATGAAACCATCTCACCTATGTTTCCTAGAAATCCAGATCCTGGATCTCCGAGGAGGATATTTATAAGCCGGTTACTTGTGCAAGTGGTAATTTTGAAGGGCTGGATGTTGAACAGTCCACTCAGATTAATGGTACGGTATCTCCTGTTGCTGAACCTGAATCCCACCAGTCTCCACCTAGTGTGGTTCGTCGAAGGCAGATTGGTAAGGGGATGATGGTGTTCCAGATGACATTTCAGATGGCCACCTAATTATACAAATATTCTAAAGCTTTTTTTTTTTTTTTTTTTTTTTGCTCTGGCAAAAAGTGTTTCAAAAGCTTTAATGTGTTTCTTCTGGCCCAGGCATATTGGTTACATTACAGCTCTGGTTACTTCTTAACTGTTGCCCTTCCTATCAGTGGATATTGGCATTTTCAGCTGATTCATGATCAGCACACCATGTTATTAGATTTCATTCATGTATTGTATATTCTTTGTCATGTTGAGTATTTGGCCTCTCTGCCGCCTCAAATTTATACTGCAGTGAAACAGGAAGTGGATAACCAGAGTTCCTAAACTCTCAGGTGAGCTTAAAACGGGGAACATGCTTTTAGTTACATTTTGTTTATAAGGATTTTTTTAGGGGTGCCAGTAATTGTGACTGTTTTGAAATATATTTGAGTTTATTTTCTTAGTAAAATTGGAGAAAATCAATTTTTAGTTCATTTTATTCTGTGTGAAATCAAGCTAATTAACCAGATTTTAGTACCCTTTTTTTTTTTTTAAAAAAAAAACAAAAACAAAAAACAACCCAAATGTGCCATTATATTCTGGAGCTGACAAAAAGAAATCTGCGAGTATAGCAGGCATTGTGGAGCACTGAGCTATACAAGTAGGAACTTCTCACACTAATGCAAATGCTGTGTCACTTCTGCTGTATGACTTTGATCATGTGTTTGAGTAGGGAAGTGGCTCGGACTCACAAACACTGCTAAAGTTTAGGAATGTGTGAGCTGGAGATCATCCTTTTTTCTGTACTCATGTTGGTGGGGAAAATAACTCCTAAGCATAAATTGAGGAATTGAAAAAAACAAGTACCTTCCTCAGTCCAGTGACTTGCATTGGTTAGATATTGTGCACATGTTTCCTGTTGACAAGCTTCAAGCTCTGGATACTATTGTTGGATTTGAAAAGATATATATTTATGTAATATTTTATATTCAATCTCATTTGGGAAAGCTCACTCTCTTCAGGTGTACTAGCATGTGTTTTAAGGGTGTTGATCTACAAAGGAACACTGACATGACCGCTGGACAAGTTTGGATTCTGAGACCCTGTTTGTTTGGCTTTAAAATGAATCTCACAATAGCGGACAGCCGGGATGCATCACCGTTTATACCGGTGTCTTAGCTGTCCAGCTGACAACTAAATTATTTCTGTTATGTCCTTGTTGGAGATGCATCAGGACACCTCATTATTTACAAAAGATTTGTGATCATACATTGGAGGTCAAAAATTGGAGACAACTTACAATTTCGTAAATGTCAAGGTCACAACGTAGTCCTATTTGGAAATTATCCAAACAGGAGTAAAGGAGCAGTATTTTAATCATGTCACGAGTTACATAAATTCAGAAATACAATATAAAAAACTTGAATGAGATATTGGCCAAGGGCACTGATCAAAATTAGAGAACAGCGATGACTGACTGTAGCATGAAGAATGATCACAACTAAATTTTCTGAAGGTTACAACAGTTAAAAATTAATAGGAAGTGTACAGGCTGTTTTGATAGACCTTCAGCACATCTGCGGCCACAGGACATCACTAGTCTCACACAGCACTGGTGTGGTTTTGGTCCACTCTTCTTGCAGTCTCCTCCACAGTTCAGTGACTGTAGTGGGTTTCTTAGCCATAACTTTGTCGCCAAGGATTTTCCAAAGGTTTTCTATTGGGTTTAGATCAGGACTCTGGGCTGGCCATTTCATCATTTCAATGTTTTTCAGTTTCAAGGAACTGCTTTCCCCATTTTGCTGTGTGATTGGGGGGCATTGTCCTGCATGAAAATTGCTGGCTGATTGGGTGATGCAGGGAAGGAACCACATGTTCAGGGTTCTAAAACATTTGCATTCACTCTGCCATGTAGCTGTATAAGAGGCCCAACTCCTGCTGCAGAAAACATTCCCCAAGGATCACACTTGCACCTCCACCTTTCACTGACTTCTTAACATAGTTGGGGTTTGGTCTTCCCCTAGTTTGTCGAACATAACGTTTCCCATCAGACCCAAATAAATGAAATTCCTTTTCATCGCTGAAGTGAACTTTGGACCAGTTCTCCTCTGTCCACACTACATGCTAGTCTAGCCTTCTGATTCTTCCTGCTTATGAGAGGTTTGGTCACTGGAGAGTAGGCTGTCAATCCAAATGCTCTTGAACGTCGACACACTGTATGATGAGACATCCTTACCCCGCTCGGTGCTGAATTGGTGAGCAATTCCAGCTGCAGTGTTGAAACGATTCCCCACTGACATTGTCCGCATAATCCTGTCCTCTATTGCATTTGTCTTTCGTGGATGACCAGCCTTCTTGTGGGGGACTTGAATGAGTTTGTGACCTTATAAAGGTGCAATATTCTAGAAATCACAGATTTGGAATGATCTCCAGCGTACGTGTCCCAGACCATCTTAGCAAGTGGTTGAGTGAATGTATCATGGTATTTATTTTTACAGTTTTATTTAGGACTGTCCACTTGTGAGCCTGTCAACTATGACCCATTATAATAACAAATGTAAACTGAGTCTGAGATTTAAAAAAAAAAAAAAAAAACTTAACCTAACTTGCAAAAGTAACTATACATTTAAGGCCAGTTACTCCTGGTTTGGATAAAACTATGCACAGTTTGTGTATTGAATGCCAACTTTATCCTTTGCTCATTTTACTCTGCTTTGTAAAACACATTTCCACATCTATTTTCTAAGGTTTGTCAAACCCATTCCGAGGCCTTCTAAAGCTGGGCCAGCTGGAGCGGCGGGGTCCTATGGGTCTGTGGCGTGCCTGCCACTGTGAGTTGTCACCATTTGAGCTGCGCCTGTATGCTGATGATGAGGAACGTAACATCTTTGAAAACTGCTCACTGCTGCGCTGTGAGGATGTGCACTTGGGCTCCAATGGCCGCTTCCATCTTGAATTCCCTGGAAAGAAGCTCCAGCTGCGGGCGCCGGGCAAGGCTGAGGCTGAGGACTGGGTTGAGCGCATTTTAGAGGCTGTAGGCAATCTGCGGCATCAACCACAGGAAGACTGGGATGACCTCTCCTCTGTCGTCATGCCTGTCTCCATACCCACTGAGCCATCTATTCTGCCTGAGACAGACTGGAGCAGGCCCTGTGCGCCAGAACCAGATGCAATTAAGGAGACAGTGGTGCTCCTGGGCTGGGAGGAGCAAGGTTGGCGCTCAGTCGTGCTCTCTCTCTCACTGGAGTCACTTCAAGGTTTTGCAATGCAGAATGGGTGTAAAACATCCCTTTTCTCCCATGAGATCAATGCTGTGAGGGATGTGGTACCTGCCGTCGCACTTGGAGGCCCTGCATTTTTCAAGGTACCCTTTGTGTGTTGAGCATGCTGACATGGCTAAATTTTGAGGCATATGATGTCTTTTTCTCCTATGGCTAGTTTTGGACTGTTTTTCAAGGTGCTGACAGCAAAGGAGACGCTAACGGTGCAGGCCGAGAATGGCGAGGAAGCACGTACCTGGAGGAGCCTTATCCGACGTGCGCTGGATTCATATCTGGAGGAAGAGTATGAGACCGGGGGTGATGTGACCTCTTTGAGTGGAGGCAACATCCACAGACTTGTTCAGCACAGGCTAAAGGGGGATGGAGAGCTGCTGCCCTACCTGACAACCGTCCCTAAAGAAAAAGGGCTAAATGCACAAAACTTCAAATGTGCAGGTGTGTCTTATGGTCATAAAATAGCTTTAGTAACATCCTAATATGACTAAGAATACAAGGTGGTACCTGCCAGTCAGCATGATGTAATTTACATATGTCTGCAAGTTGGCTGCATTCGTAATTAGCCTTGTAAAAATTATTTCACTTTTAG
Source organism: Chrysichthys thysi (assembly GCA_030068315.1). NCBI lineage: Eukaryota > Metazoa > Chordata > Actinopteri > Siluriformes > Claroteidae > Chrysichthys > Chrysichthys thysi. Next base: position 3,084,203 of record JAQLOM010000006.1, read on the forward strand.
TGTATAAGCTGAAATATCCAGAAGTATATTCATATCGTGTGAATAAAGTGAATGCTGTTTGGAGAATTTCCATTTCTGCAGATGAACATTTACACTGATTTACACGGACATGTTCATCAGAAACAGACAGTTAATTGACTGACCTGGTGATCTGTGCGTATGTTTGTGTCTGTCTGCATATTTTCACGCTTGCGTGTACCCATGTCCAGGCTGTCCCAGGCAGATTGGTTTATCTAAGGGACGAGCCAGGCTATGTGAGTTCTCAGGTCAACATTACTGTGATGACTGTCACCTTGGTGACACCACCATCATCCCCTCTCGTGTAGTGCACAACTGGGATCTCACTGCACGTGAGGTGAGCACGGTCAATGCTTTAACACCGTTGTCTTATTACTTGTACGTCCGTGTTTCAGTGTTCCTTTACATGTATGTGTGTTTGTCTGTCACTTGTGTGCCCGTGCATACGTATGTATTTAGGTCTCCAGACAGGCCTTGAAGCTTCTGACTGACATTGAGCAGGAGCCCTTGCTAAACCTTGACCTCTTAAACCGTGACCTGTTTAACCACACTGAGACCATGGCAACAGTGCAACGGTTAAGACAAAAACTCCGCCTCCTTGGAGATTACCTGCTCATTTGTCGGAGTGGAATCCGGAAAAAAGTCGAGGCCAGGTATGCGTATGAATGTGTATGGGTTTTTGTACCCTTGTGAGGACCAAAATATGAAATTTTATTATCCTTGAGGACAATTTTTGGATGGTCCTTACTGCTGTTTTCATTATATCAATGGACAGTCCTCACAAAAGGTGTGTGTGTGTCTCTCTCCATGTGCAACATGATTAATAGCATGTTAGCGTTTCCTGTTACTGTTCACGTTTTTGTTTCCTATCAGTTCTTGATTGCTTAGTTTAGGTACATCAGGATCTGGGGAGAACAAAAAATGTGAGCAGATACAGGAAACGGTGCATTAGTATGCCATTAATCATATTACATTTTTAGGCATTTAATTATGATTACTATAGGTAGCACTTGTCCTTTCAGGCTACAGCAGAGAAACTACCTACTGGAATCAAGTCATCTATATAGCATCCTGGACTTCAGGCAGGTAAGGTTGTGCCATAAAATTGTTGGCCATTCAGAAAGAGCCAGACCTTAAAGCCACATCACCTGATAAACAAATCCCCTGTTTACACTTTGCTTAAAATGCGTCTTGGGCGATCAGGTCCCAAGTGGACAGCTGAGACATATCGCCATTTATACCTGTCAATTGTGTATCTCCAAGGTGTCCAGCTGACCACTTGTCTTCAGATTTCATTACTGCCTACATTACTTCCACTAGAAGGTCAATACTCCCCAGGCCAGTTATGTAAAAAAAAAAAAATCTTGCGCTCAAACCATGTACAGTGGTACCTTGAGATACGAGCGACTTGACATGTGAGTTTTTTGAGATACGAGCCACAATTTGGTCATTTTTTTTTTTTTTTGCTTTGAGATACGAGTGAAAATTTGAGATACGAGCCAGCCTCATATACTCCCACCGCTAGTTGGCG
>JAQLOM010000006.1:3106768-3119294 GCA_030068315.1 Chrysichthys thysi
AATACTTCCTAAAGGTAAAACTACGCTTAGCCTACGCTGAGCAGCCTAGCCTACGGGACTTCGTCTCTTTTGTGTACGGCCATAGCACAGTTTTTTATGCATTTAAAGATGAAGGTGTGTCTAATATGCTGAAAAATATGACATTCTCAATCAATGCTACTTATATTGTCAGTAAAAGCTGAATTATTGTGCCTATAAATGTTTTGTATGGTGGTATTTTGGGGCCTGAAAACCAATTAATCCCTTTCCCATTATTCCTTATGGGAAAAATTGTTTCTTCCCACGAGAAATTGTACCCACGAGCTGTGTCTTCAAACCAGTTACATTCATGGGTACAGGTTTCAATGTATTAGTCTCTCTGATTGGCTGCTAGATCTCACCTGAAACTGTATCACTGGATTACTTTCAGGCCTACTTTGGGGTGTGCTAATGCTTGATCAGGTGGCATGGTGTTGTAGTGGTTAGCACTGTCACCTCACATGAAGAAGGTCCTGGACTCGATCCCCGGGGTTGACCTGTGTGCTGTGTGGAGTTGTCAGCATGCGTTTCCTCTGCGTACTCCGGTTTCCACAGTCCAAAGACATACAGAGGGGCTTAGGTTTTTTTCCTACTCTAGATGCCAATAGGTGTGAATGGTTGTCTGTCTCTGTGTATTGGCCCTGTGGTGGATTGGCGACCTGCCCAGGGTGTACCCCGCCTCTCGCCTAATACCAGCTATGATTGGCTCTGGTTCCCTCCTATGACCCTGAACAGGACTAAGTGGTAGAAGATGAGTGAGTGAGTGATCTGATCTGGTGTATGATTTCCATGTATTTCCGTGTAATTCAAACCATTTCTGACCATACACCCTGACATAGCACTGACTGTGAATTAGTATTAAAGGATTGTGAGGATTGTCATGATATCCAATAATAGAGTACTGTACTTTCCCCCTCACTCTGTAATCATGTTAAAAATAATTTTTTTCCTTTTAACAAGACAATAATATTTCTTTTCTGTCATTTGCCTTCAAATGATAAGGAAGTTAATTAAAGGCTTTCTGTCCTTTCAGCTTTCTGCAGGTTTGAGACAGTGCCGAGTTGGAAATGGTGGGACAGGGGAGCAAGATGGACTTGGAGTGATAAAAACCTGGAGGAATAGCACAGGATCTCAAGATGAGGTGCACACACACACACACACACACACACACACACACACACACACACACACACACGTGTTGCAGTCCGTGCAGTGATGTGTGTCATCCTTTGGAGCATAATGATCTTGTACTTCTTTCATTAATTCTGTTACTTGTTCATCTTAATATCTTCTTTATCCCAAACTTAACATTGTCTTATATTTGTGACTAAAAAGCCATCCGGTGTTCAAATGACAAGAAAACGCCTGCAGGGTGTCCCACCAGGGGGCATTGGTGGACCCCTGCTTTGTCTGAGTTTTCAGAAAAAATCAGACCTTTTTACTTTTTTCTTATTCGAATAAAATGGGTTTATGGGTTTCCTCTGAGATGGAGCTCATAATTCATTTATTCATCATCAGTAGCCCCTTTATCCTGCTCAGGGTCATGAAGCCTATCCAGGAAACATTAGGCACATATACAACCTGGATGGTGTATCAATCACAGGTCACCATGCACAAGCAGCCAGTCCACCGGTCTGCATGTTTTTGGGAACTGTAATGAAACTGGACATGGAGAAAGCATGCGAAGCTCTGCACAGATTAGAACTAGAAAAAATTCAGTCATGTTATACAGTAATTGTCGCTCCTGCACCTGCTCTGCCCGCACTACCTTATTCGGACTCTATTTCCCAAGAGCGCATGCACACTGATAATATGACCAACAGCAGACTCAGACTCAAAAATGGACATAGACTACGACTGCTATTAGCACTTGCACAGCAAAGACATGACCAACTCAAACCTGCGCTTTGAGTTGCCTAAGTTCTAATCAGCCAAAAGTGCAACCAATCAGCACACACATACCAACACTCTGAACTCAAATAAAATCAGGTTGCTTTGAGCTTTGCAAAGCATTAGCCTTATGCATTATGCCTGCCATTTTTGCACTTCTGCTAGTTTGCCTCAATAAACTGTTTTACTGCACATGCATCCTGTGTGGCCTGGCCTTTATGGCACTATTATTTTATATTGCAAAATAGATGATGTCAAATAATGTAGAAAAGTCAAAATACTGCAATGTAACTGAAGTTAGAATAACCATAATATACCAAGATGGTCATGAACAGTGCGACGATAGTGAGGTTTTTAAGCTAAGATTTAGTTAGATTTTTTTTTAAATGATGTTTTTCATGCATAACAGTAGTTCGCTTTTCTCAAATAAGACCTGCTTATAAATTGCAACAGAATGACCAATTGTAGTTCATTGTGCTTTCCTAAAGTAGCATTTGTTTCATACTTGTTTTTCCATCATCCAAGATTTAACTGAATTATATGTTTGAACTCTTTTCATACAAGTATCTACTACAGCACCTCATAGTTTGAGTAACACTGGTTGGAAAGAAATACAATTTTGTGGTAATGTAAATGGCTTTTTCTCCCTTACAGAGACTTTCCTTAAGTCATCGCAGGAATGCTTCAGAGAGTGATGTGTCTGGCTCTCGAGAAGTACTACATAATGTAAGTGACTGATCTGATTCATCCACTTGACATCCACTTATACATACATTTGATTAATGTTTTCTGATAGACCAAGAGAGTATTAACTTCTCAGCATCTGGTATGTCCAAGAGATGTAGTAAAGGGAGCACAGAGTCTTAAATCCCCCGCAGCAGACTCTCATAGAATTGCACGCATGTACTGTTACCACTGCAAAATACACAAGAGTGCTATATTAGTACGGCAGGGATTCGACCATAGGCACAAGGCTACAATCCAATAATCTTACAGGCAGAGTTTACAGGGCCATTATTTAAAAAAAAAAAAACAGTAAAGTTCTTCATACTGAGCATTTTGATAGTATATTACACTTAGTTTTCATATGGAGTTATCTGATTCTTTTGAGACATTTGAGAACAAGATGCAAGAAATTGTATGTGATAAAAGTGCACTTCATGGTGCCATCTACAGGCATGAAAGCGATCTGTACCTTTGAAGGTGGAAAAGAAAATCCAAAAAAGAGTCTGGCAAATAAGAAGCCAACTTCGGTGTTGTCATCTAGTAAACATGAGCTGTTTAACCCTGCTCTGGTACCATGGGGTCTATGTGACCCCAGCCCTCTTTGGACCGTTCTTATGAAGGTGGTTCATATTAATTAAGAAATGTTTATTATGAGAACCTGCAGTACAAAGATAACTAATAAAGTTTTTATTATAAATGTGTGTATGTGGCGGCACGGTGGCTGAGTGGTTAGCACTGTCGCCTCACAGTGAGAAGGTCCCGGGTTCAGCACAGGTGCCTTTCTGTGCGGAGTTTGTATGTTCTCCCCGTGTATGCGTGGGTTTCCTCCGGGTACTCCGGTTTCCTCCCACAGTCCAAAGACATGCACAGTGGGGATTAGGTTAATTGGCTGCTCTGTAATGGTTGTCTGTCTCTGTGTGTTGCCCTGGGGTGTGTCCCGCCTCTCGCCTGATGTCAGCTGGGATAGGCGCCAGCTTCCCCCCGCGACCCTGTACAGGATTAAGCAGCAGAAGACAAAAATGTGTATATGTGTGTGTGTTTGTGTTCTAAAACTACTTTGTGTTTGTGTGTGTGTGTGTGTGTGTGTGTATACCCACAGAGAAAAAGCAAAAATAAATAAATAAAATGAAAAATAAGCGTTCAAACTCTCAGCAGTTTACAGGAGACGAAAAAGCAAGTTTTGTAAGTGTTGTTTATAGTGTAGTGGTGATGATGCAGCATTAGGGATCTGGAGACCCAGGTTTGTGTCCCTGCTCTGTTTCAAACTACAGTGGGACCTCGGCTCATGAACTTAATTCATTTCGAGACTCTGTTTGTGACCCGAATCTATTTTTCCTATTGAAATTGATGTAAATACAATTAATGTGTTTCAGCCCTCAAAAACATTTTTAAAGTGTATTATGGGTTTATGTGTGGCAATAAAACAGAGAATAAAATTAAAATAACATTAATTATAGACAAATAAAACTAAATGAAATAAACAGATGATTTTAATGCACGATACCTTTGCGATATGGTGGCGGTTCTCATGTTTTGTGATTATTTCTTTCTTTATTTCAACTGTTATATGCCTAGGCTTCTTACTCTCACTACCATTTCCACTTTCTTGGGACCCATAATGAAGGCTTATAGAGCACAGGGGAAAAAAATCAAAGTTTGAACAATCCTTAATTATACAAAAACTTACTGCAAATAACCAAGAAATCTAACCTTGCATGAGTCGACTTCTGGCGTTAAGGAAGTAAGGATGAAGATGGGTGGGGAGGAGGTTACTGTACAGCCAATGAACGCACATCTGACCGAGACCAATTAAAGGGATACGTGCATCTTTATTAGGTGCACAATACACAGTTGTTCAGTACACAAACAGAAAATGGGAAAACATTGGTGTGTACAAAGCAGAAGGGGAAAATGGCTGCAGCTGTGTTTGTTCGGCACCCGATTATGTAGTCATGACCAGGTGAATCTTTTGGCAAATTTTTTGGTCGGGAACCGATTTGTTCATGTTCGGCGACGTTCGTGACCGGAGGTTTCACTTTATTTGGGAATACTTTTACTTCTTTACAGAAATGAATTAAAGTTTTGCTGCAGGTAATCCATTTAAAAGCCGACCTAATACAGGAAAAGTTTTGTCTGATTTAATGTCAGACAGTAAGAAAAAAGGTTATGTGTCTTTTTATACAGTGTATGTAAACCTCTGGTTTCAACTGTATATGAATGAGCCTGGTTTCATCTGTGTATGTGAAGGGACATTATTCGGCTATGTATGAGTGCATTTCACTAGTGTATATGAGAGTATTTCAGTAGTGTATGTGAACACATTTCACTAGTGTTTATGAGAGTATTTCACAAGTGTTTGAGAGCATTTCAGTAGTGTATGTGGGTGCATAATTCTTCAGTTGTGTATGTGAGAACATTTCAGTTGTGTTTGTAAAAGCTTTTCACTTGTATGTTTGTGAGATTTTTATGCTACAATAATAATTGTGACATAAATCAAATGCATAAGAAATACGCAAAAAAGCAACTGTACATAAACATTTCAGAATAGAGTAATCATATATAGTTGTCAAATCTGCAGGTACCTGAGCTGTCTCCTGAAAGAGCACCATAAACTCTGAAATCTTCCCATTCCTTATTTCCATTTTTTTAGGTGTCAAATTTGGAGAAAGCTGGAATCCTTAACAAGACAAAGATATCTGAGAATGGGAAAAAAGTACGGTAAGGACAAAACCTTGTTTTGCATAAATGCACCTTATAAGGGTTATAAATAAAGTTACTTTGGAGATTCATGACTTTGTTTAACAAAACTTTCTTGTCAATATTGTTTCCACAGAAAGAATTGGGCTCAGTCATGGACTGTTCTCCATGGAGGGGTTCTAACATTCTACAAGGACCCAAAATCCAGCCCAGCAGGAACATCAGTAAGTGTGTCAACACTATACATAAATACCTGCTGTGACTCAATGCACCTGATTGCAATTTTTACTTTTTGAAATTTTTACCAACAAATTTCTGTTTCCACAGAGCAAGACCAACCAGATTGTTCCAGAATTCACTGTAGATTTGAAAGGAGCAATAATTGGATGGGCTGCAAAGGAGAAGTCCAGCAAAAAAAATGTGCTGGAGGTAAAAAAAAAAAACCCAAAAAACAAAAAAAAAAACATTAAGGAAATCAGATAGAATTCTCGTGTATATTGTTACCAGTAATTGGTTAAAATGTTTTTCCAACATTTGTTTTATATTTATTAATTATTTAGCTAAAAAGTCGGGCTGGAACAGAAGTCCTGATTCAGTATGACACTGAAACCATCATCAACGACTGGCAAAAAACAATATCAGACACCATACGGCAACTTGTAAGTCAGACTAATGTCCAAAGACTCTGATGGTGTTTATAGAGAATTAGCATGTCTCAAACAGAGGTTTTATTAATATTTTAATATTGAAAGCTTAACATCCTCTAAAGTGTATTTCTTTCTTTCTGTCTCAGGACATGGAGCAGCACCACTCTGATAATGACGAGGAAGCCAGTGAAAAGTCCTCTAGCACAGAAAAAGAAGACAGGTCAAGTGTAGACAAACGAAGGATGAGCAATGGTAATATAGGGTAGAGGTTGCACCTTAACTGACTAAATGTGAATTATAAACCCAGAAATAGTTTTTATGTCTGGCCCATACCTTATACGGTGTTGGGACTTGTACATGAATTACCACTTTGGCATGTTTGTTTGAATAACTTATTTTTATAACTCATAAATATAAATATTAATAATAAATACATTTGTTGTTTGGACAGGAAACCGCATTGAAGGTATATAATCTGAAAGTATGTTATGGTATCTAAGGGGAACAAATATTAGCATACCACTTAGCATAACCCTCGTGTGCTATGCGAGTAATGCTTTGAATTAAATGCATATGGAGACCAGACTTTAGCTAAACTGGGGAAAATCATTACATTGTTGTTTCCTGACGTGACTACCAAAGAAACCACTGAAGCACACCTTGAAATGAAAACAAAGATAATTTGGAAAGGAATTCACCTGGAAAGAGGAAAGAACCTTGGCAACCTTGTACAGCTGAAGACAAGATACAAAGCTCCAGTCTCCCAGGATAACTCTGATTTACGTAATCTTTGTTAAATGAAAGATATTTTGGGGCAAATTAAACATCTACTACTGTGACCTCCAAATATATTCAACATACACTGTATAGCCAAAGGTTTGTGGACGCCTGACCATCACACCCACCCAGTCTTCCACAAACTGTTGCCACAAAATTAGAAGCACACCATCATATAGGATGCCTTTGTTTGTTGTAGTGTTCCAATTTCCTTTCACTGGAACTTAGGAGCCCAAACCTTTTCCAGCATCACAATGCTCCTGTGCCCAATGCGAGCTCCATGAAGACAATTGTCTGCCAAGTTTGCAGTGGAAGAATTCAAGTGTCCTGCACAGAGCCCTGACCTCAACCCCACTGAACACATATGAGAAGAACAGGAACTTCGACTTCAAGTTAGATCGTCTTGTGTTAGATCAGTGCCTGACCTCACTAAAGCTCTCATGCCTGAATGAACACAAATCCCCTCAGCCACCCTCCAAAATCTAGTACAAAGCCTTCCCAAGTGAGTGGAGGTTATTATAACACCCAAGAAGTGAATAATATCTGGAATGGGATATTATACACACATATAGCTTTGATTGGTCAAGTGTCCACACACTTTTGACCATATAGTGTATACGCATGAAAGCTGAACCTGCAAATATGCCTCAAAGATGCAGGCCTCTGCAGCTTCCACATGAACTCATCATCCTTGTGGAAAAACAAGAATAAATTAGACTTGTCCTAAACTTGAGGCAGTCCACCAAACTGTCTGCGTTAAGGACAAAGACACTGACAGAGGTACGCAAAGCCATCAGCGGTCTGTCCCGTCAAGAAACTATCATCAAGACTTATTTTGGGAGAAGTCCTGGTACAAGTCTGCCAAGAAAGGGAAGAAATCCATAGTTGTACTACAGAGATGAAGTGATCTTTCCAAGTCGACAAGAAAGCGCAAGAACTGGGGGCCTAACTGATTTGAGAGCCAGACATAGGATATGATAAGAAGACATCTATATTATTATTCTGGAACAGAGATGTGTGAAAAAAGTTAAGGAATAAGGAATAAAACATTGCTGATTGGCATTCAACTGGCTGTCCAAAGAGCATTGTATAAGCAAGAGCACTTTTAGATGTGCTGCAGACAGTTAGGCATGCCTAACAAGAAGAAACTTCTACCTTTGTATTACATTAATATACAGTGGAACCTTGGATTGCGAGTAACTTGGTCTGCAAGTGTTTTGCAATACGAGCAAGAAATTTTAATCAATTTTGACTTGGTGAACGAGCAAGGTCTGGCAATACGAGTAGTATGCGTATGCTTCGTCTGCCGAGCCTCACGTGATCACGACGTCTCTCTCTCACTCACTGTGGGATTGTGGCTCACTCGTATAGTCAACATCCGCGCTGGCGTAGAAAAAGTCTGAGGAATCCCTCACTTCAAATATGATCAGGGAGATGTGTAAAATGTGGGAACGAGTGCAAAACTTTTGTCTTCAGAAGTGCAGGTTATTTTGTTTTTTTCAGGTGTGGTGGGGTTGAATAACAAGAAACAGAAACTTAGTCAAAACCAGAGAAAGCAAACACAGGAATACCAAGGCTTGGCAAGAGCGCAGAAAAGGGCAAGTAATGCTTTGCGACCTTGGCGTGCTTTCGTGAGTCTTTTTATAGCTCCCACAATCAGTCCTAATCCGGTACACCTGTCACCACCGATGTCACGCACCGTGAAAACCAGGAAGTAGTCTTTAGCGGCGTGAGTTCTCTGACATGCGCCGCTATTGGGAGTGTTCAGAACAGGTGCGCTGCACACACGCTGTGCGCGGACAAATTCATGACAGTTTTATGTATTTTTACTTTATATTTTGTATTAATCGATTTTAGATAAATATCTGTGGGTTCTGAAACGAATTATCTGAGTTCCCATTATTTCTTATGGGGAAACCCGCTTTGATATACGAGTGCTTTGGATTACAAGCACGTCTCCGGAACGAATTATGCTCGCAATCCAAGGTTCCACTGTACTGTAAATTAACCAGTGTTCAGTGAATGTTAAAGGACACCTAATTATTTATATTTATTAAGGAATAATTAATTAAATACAAAAATATATAAGGGTATGTATGTGACTCCAAACAACTTACGTAGGATAAATGAATGTACCGTATTAAACATTGCACAAATTAGGAGAAACACTGTACACATGTACTAGTCTGCATTGTAGTGATCCTATCATCCTATTAAAATGAAATGTTTTAAAATAAAAATGATAAATTTAGCGACGACATAGTTACAGTTTGCTTTTAATTTGACAGTTGAATGAACCATTATTGGTACATAGCACCATGAGGTAGTAGGATAGTACGAACCCAAAATATGCTGTTTCTCTCTTTGTCCATTAGCAGGTAGGCAGCTTTCCACCAGTTCCACGTCTGAAGCAGACCAGAAGAAGGTCCGCAACAAGCTCCGCAAGTTTCTCCTCAAGAGGCCTACTTTGCAGTCAGTCAAGGAAAAAGGCTATATTCGAGGTGAAATGCCTGCTTCTGCTTGGGACATCTGTGTGGTTTTCATGTACAAGAGGTATAGAACTAAGATGTTTCATTGTCTTACATAGAAAACGTGTTTGGCTGTCATCTGCAAAATCTCTGTGCCCAAGAGAAGACTACAGTGCCTAGCTTCGTGATGAAGTGCATCAGGACAGTAGAGAAAAGAGGTCTGTTATACAATTAAATGCAATTTTTTTTTTTTTTTTTTACATTTAAACAGTGAGAGTAACCTAGTTTACTTTCTACTCCCAGGTTTGGGGATTGATGGAATCTACAGAGTTAGTGGGAACTTAGCTGTTATTCAGAAGCTACGTTTCAAGGCTGATCATGGTAATATTTTTTCAACATAAAATACATTTTCTTGTGTTGTTTGTCTTCTGTTTCATTGCTTATAACATGTACACTGGTTTATCCTAATCAGTCATATTATAATTATTATTTTGCACATCAACAGAGGATCTAGATCTGGAGGAAGGCCACTGGGACATTCATGTCATTACAGGAGCCTTAAAGCTCTTTTTCAGGGAACTGCAAGAGCCCCTGTTCCCCTATAGTCACTTCAACAGCTTTGTCCAGGGCATCAGTGAGTACATATTTTCTTATAATTATGGCAGAAATTGAACCAAGGTGGTTGTATTTAACATTCATTGAGGGTTTAAAATGTTTTGTGTTTTTTGATTTATTATAGAAATTCCAGACTACAGTAGCAGAATGTCTTATGTACGTGATCTGGTGAAGTCTTTACCCTTGCACAATCATGACACAATGGAGGCACTGTTTAGCCATTTAAGGAAGTAAGATTTTATTCTTTCTTCTTTTTCATTTACAGGTAATGCCCAAGGTCAAACGTTTGTCAGTTGTCATAGCGTGAGAGTTTTCTCTCTGACATCTGGTTTTGTTTGTTGCATGTTAAGGAAAGAGTAAAATTAGCCTAGGTGATAGTTGTTGGTTTTATACGTTGAAGGAATTCTTCCTGAATCACTTGCTGGATCTCTTTTTATTTCAGAGTTATTGAGCATGGAGATGAGAACAGGATGACTTTGCAGAATGTGGCCATTGTCTTTGGCCCTACATTGCTCAAACCTGAAATGGAGTCAGCAAACATAACTGCATACATGGTCTTCCAGAACCAGATCATCGAGTTCATCCTCAGTGAATTTGAAGCAATCTTTCATATGTGAACACCTAAAAAGGACACACCAGAGGTAGTTCAAAGGATCAAAGGTCATGGCAAATTGTTTGATAGAATAAAGAAAAAATAAACGAAGAAAAAAAAATCAATAAGGGTCAGCTGTCATTATAAAATTTCTTGCTGTGAGCCATGCTAGTATTTTGGGCATAGTATTTCTTTAACCTATTTAGCACTCTGGATCATATTAGCGGGAAATGCCCATATATTCATAATGATGAATGATATATACTGTACATCATGGTTTAAATAAGTCTAGCTCTCACAACATGCTTTATGAAATATTATAAAATGTGCAAACCATGAAAGGGCAATAGAAAATTCATTTTAATACTCAGTTGAGATTATTTGTTACTGATATTCAGGCAGCTGTTCTCAGACATAATCAGTCTTGTGAGTACTGCATAGGCGTAGTCTCATGTAATTCTGGTAATGACCATTTACCTCAGCACATCAAAATATTTTCCTCAGAAGTAAATTGTGTTGTGGATATAACACTGTTCAAGTGTTATATTTAGCCTTAATAGAAACATTACCTTCTCCTGAGCTGGATGTTTTAAACTGGTTAACTCTCAACCATAAAAGTGGTTTAAAATATTAGATTACAATTAAAAGCAATCTTTAGAGACTTGAGTAAAGATAGTCATTTTTTTAGCATTTTAGCTGAGGATTGTTTGTTATTTTATGTTGTTTAATACTGCCATCTATACTCATCTAGATATATTACTATAAATGGGGGACAGTAGATATCTTGTACAGTCTTTAGAGTTATAAAGTTGTATATTTATTAGTACTTTCACTCTGTAAAATGTATTTGCACATAGATAACGTTTAATCCTGAAGGAAAATAAAGAACATAATTATACAGATTTGTAAAGCATTAATATTTTATATATTAAAAAAAAGCATAAGTTTGTGTTTTGATGGTGTACATAGAAATGGCATATTTATGCTACACATTGCTTATAAAGAATTTTTAATAAAGTAACAGTTTTACAAGTCATTTTACATTGTTGGATATTTATTAGCAGATATTCAGATTCAGACTGTATTAAATTACATTAAGTGGTCTGGTCATGCACAATACTGAAAACAGTTCTTTGTGTCAGGGAAACACATAGATTCCCAAAGTTGTGAGGTATTGGCTAGTAATATATCTCAAGGTAGAATAGCTTTCTGTGTATATCCAGGCCCTCATTTTGCATAGCAAATGATATAAATAGATTCTTATGCATAAGATTTATAAAAGGGATTCATCATGTGTATCATAAGCACAAGTGTATTGAAGCTTGACTAAAAACAATTGTTTGTAGCTGCTGTGTATGTGACCTTAAATGTGACTATGTCTACAATTAATTATATAGATTGCACATATCTTTTTAAACTGTACATTATAAAGGATTCTGACTTTTATTACTACCAGAGGTGTGTAGAGTAGCCCAAAATTGTACTCAAGTAAGAGTATTGTTACTTTAGAACAATATGACTCAAGTAAAAGTAAAAAGTAGCCATCCAAAGAATTACTTAAGTAAGAGTAAAAAAGTACTTAGTGAAAATATGACTCAAGTACTGAGTAACTGCTGAGTAACTAATTGTTACTTATTGTTGACTAAACTAACCACTATATTGGTTTAATAATCAGGGGATGAATGTAATCAAATACATTGGTACCTTGGCTTACGAGTTTAATTCGTGCCGTGACGGAGCTTGTAACCCAAATTACTCATGTGTCAAATCAGTTTTCTTCACTGAAATGAATTGAAATGCCATTAATCCGGCCCAGACCGCCCCCCAGAACACCGCAATATTTTTGTTACATGTTTTTACATAAGAAAAATGTACTTATAAATAATGAATATTGTATAAAAGCACAATACAATAGAATGTACTGCATAAACTGGTTTTGTTAAGTATAATGTACAGTGTTTACTTTGGAGGTTCAAATCCCACCGCTGCCAGAGTGATGGAGCTTTTGGGTCGAGAGACCTCCTTTGGTAAACCCTGCACATGTGAAACCTGACCGAAAATAAGCGACAAAGTAAATAGTATAGGTTTGATACCTG
>JAQLOM010000006.1:3128175-3140503 GCA_030068315.1 Chrysichthys thysi
TTAAACACTTCAAGCTGTAAGCTAATGACAGTTATATAAGAGCAGATGCTCGCTGGTGCAATAAGCTGTACGTTTCATGTCCAATGGATGCAGTCCCGGTGGCAGACTGTTGTGCGCCGGAAAAATGTTAGGTCAACTAATCGCAAAAAATAATCGACTTAATAGTCGACTACCAAAATAATCGTTTGTGGCAGCCCTAATGCAAGTGAATCAACCTCAATATTGTACCAAAATGGATAGCACATAAATGCAGCGACTGGCTCCAGTAAAGCAACGTTTTGAAAGCATTTGTCAAACTCTGACCATTGTGAATCTGCTCCGTGTCGTGCAATGTCAAGTTGCGCACACAGCTTCCGTTGCGTCTCCAGCTCTGCCGTGGGGTTTGGGATGTTCCCAAAATCAAAACGCTGCAGCTTTAAGGACATATCTTGTATTTTTTTTTTTTATTGAAAGCATTAACCGAACTGATCATATCGACCATGGTTTTTTGTCTTTTCCTTGCAGCTCCAAATTAAGCTCATTTTAACATGTTCAGATCGGTTAAAAATGCCAAGTCCAACAGCCACTGATCATAGTTGAATTGGGTGTGTACTGCATGTTTAACAGCAAGAAGAAACTCCCTTATCTCTGGAAAGAGCTCTCTGCAGGAATTTTCCATTGTGCCATCTCGCGTCAGCGTGTAGCAGGAGCTCAGAGTGGTCGCCTTCTCCAGATGCACACTGAACAGCCGTCTTTTAAAGTGATCTAGTTCATAAAGAACAGGCGATCTTTGTTGCCACATCCGTTATCTCTTTCATGTTTAACATTTTTATGCATAAGACTTGGTGTATTATGCAGTGGTAATAACAAAGTCAGGGAAAGGATTGTCCTTCCTGCACTTGGTAATGAATCCTTTTGAGCTGCCAATCATTGCAAGCGCACCGTCTGTGGTGACTATCAACTTCCACTCTGGGAGCTGGGTTTTAAAAGACAGAAAAATGTCCCCTTCCCATGCGTTCTTTCATAGGCAGTATTGTTCACAGCTGTCCTTTTGCAGTCACACCATCAACATCAGAATAAAAAGAATAAACTGGGCTACATCTCTTGCGTCCGTAGACTCATCCAGTTGCAGTGAGAAACACTCGCAGTCCGCGATGTCTTTCTAAAGCTGCTGTCAAATCCTTAGCCATGACTTTACATTACAGCGCAGTGTAACTATGTTTATTTATAGATGGATAGATTTGATGGAAAATAATAATTCGGGTTTGCTTTTAAAGTCCCGAAACAACGAATCAGTTGCTTCGACGAATACCTCTTTTATCATCTCAAAATCTTGGAATGTCTTCTTGTGTTTAATGATGGAGTAACTCACCTGGAACGATGCTTCGGTGGCTGCCTTAGCACGAGAAGCCAGTTGTGAGGAAAATGACTGCTGTCCAGACAACTTTGATTTTTAGTTCCTTCACCTTTTTCTTTCTCAGCTCGCTTTTCGAAGGGAAGTCAGTGTCGTTTTTATGAACAGTCCGAAATTGCTGCTGTATATTTTCCTTCTTCAGAATAGTAAGGGTAGCCTTGCAGATCAGACAAACGTACTTCGAATATGATGTGAAGAAAAGAAATCATCTTCCCATTCCGAATGCAAGTAATAAGTTTTCGGTTTCTTTATTGATCCGGCTCCCTCACGCATCTTTATGCCCTTTATTCAGTAGAAATAAATTGGAAGGTTTACTCTGTAATTTCGCTCGCTAGCCTTTAGCAGTATCTGGCACAGTTGACCACACGTGTGGTGAAAAAAGGCGAGATCTCAGACTGGCTGCTGTGTATATCAGTCAAGTGGCAAAAGCCATAGGCAAGATCGAGGACAGGCTAACGGTTTTTTGGATGGTGATCTACCCGCACATCCTTTGCGATCAACTGGTTAATCATGATCGATGTATTGGGCACTCCTGGGTTCTATATTTAATATTATAAATTTTTCACCCTGTTCTACATTTCAGTTCTATAGGAAGGATCTATAGTAAGATGAGCAGGATGCTCATGTATTCCTGCTGGCATTTATTTTTGTTAACCCTTTGTATCAGTGACTTGAATGAAGACGTACAGGACTTATCCATATTTATTACCTTAGGTGGTGAAATGTCAGCGTGTTCCTCCTCACCGACAGCAGACAGGGAAGCTGTATCTTGTGGATCTCGCTGGTTCTGAGGACAACCGACGCACAGGAAACCAGGGCATCCGCTTAAAAGAAAGCGGTGCCATAAACCTGTCTCTCTTCACCCTCAGCAAGGTGGTGGACTGTCTAAACACAGGGACTGGGGTCCGTGTGCCCTACAGGGATAGCAAGCTCACCCGCCTTTTACAGGACTCGCTAGGTGGTTCAGCTCATTCAGTCATGATCACAAACATTGCCCCCGAATACAAGTATTATTTTGATACTTTCACTGCCCTCAACTTTGCCGCCAAATCCAAGCAAATCATCAACAAGCCATTTGTGAGAGAGACAGTGATGGCCCCAACAAATGGTGAGATTTTCAATCCTTTGGCTTAGGTTTGTTCAGCTGGTTGTAAGCATTTTATTTGATAGATATATGGATCTGTCCATTCAGCAGCAGGAAAGAGGTCTAGGGAGGAGCAGGATGCTGGGGGATCTGGAGAACCCCAGAATAAGAGGCTGAAGGAAGGCAAGAAAGTGGAGCAGCCATCACCCCCACTCACACAACCCCATAGGTATGTTGTCTAGATAAGTATGGGTTTGACCGAGCATGCATGTATTGAAGGCCCAGTGTTGGCAATTGCCAACAAAATGTAGATGTTATATTGTAACAACTATTTTAGCACATTGTAGAACTATTCTTTTGACTGACAGGAAAAATAATTTAATTAGTCTGTCAATAGGAGGGTAAAAGCCTGCCCCATGTTTTTTGGACAGGTAAAATCTTTTCTACTCTTCTGAACAGTAATTTATGGAAACATTATGAAATTATGGAACAATAAATGTCACAACTCTCAGAAGCCGGTCCAATAAGCTTAAACGAGACGGAGGACTAGCATCACGATAAACGTGTTTTAGAAGATCATTCTTTCCTGTTTTATAAAATATAGCTCATGTGGTCCAGACTGCTCAGTGATATTAAAGAATCGTAAAGAATGGTCATGACTGTAAAGCACTTTAACAGGTCCTGGCCTTGTGTGGTAGGCCATGATTTGGTAGCTGGTGCTAAAAGCAGTGAATCCCCATAGCGAAAACCAGAGGTTCTTTGTGCCTTTTTGGCTCATTGTTGGGGAAAACAGGTTTATCTGTGGCTGCATCGTTCTTGAGTAATTTCTGGATTTAAAGGTTGGAGATGTTATATTTAAATGGTTGGGGGGGACTAATCCTGTTTTCTCTTTTGCATGCAGTGGATTTGAATAGTAATTGCATAAATTCATTTGTTTTGTAAGTAATTATAGGACTTTGACTTTCTTCTATGTTCTATATACTTTTTACCAATGTAGATGTAAAATTGGTACCTCAGTGGTGCTCTATTTTGTATTGTGTGTGCTAAATATTATCGTCTACTTTGCAACTTTGTCATCCAGCCCAGTGGATTCTTCAGTTTTGGATAGACTTATGGCTCTGGAGAAAATGATGCTGGGCACCCCAGAGAGAGAGAGACTAAAGCTGCTGAAAACAGTTGCCCAGTCCCGCAAGGAGATACAGGTTGCTCAATGCAAAGTATTCCTTTATGCATTGTTACAGTTTGTGATTGCTCTGGTTCTGTATTATTCGAACGTGCCCCTTCTGAAACTTATTCTTGACAGCGGTTGAAGGAGAAGCAAAAGGAGCTGGAGGAGAAGGCCGAGATGTTGAACAAACTAACTGGAGGTCAGAATGGACTGAAAAATGAGAGGGAGGACACAGCAAATAGTACATCTCTCTTCAAAACAGATCTGCCCCCTCTCCAGCGGAAACACTCAGTTTCAGCAAAACCCAGAAAACAACAGGCAATTGTCACCCCATTACAGGGTAAGATCCACAGGTAGTGGTAATTGGAAATGTACTGAAATTCAAAAACGGGTGTCAAGGTCGATTGTCCTTAAATTTTTGTGGTAGATTGCAGTCATGTATGCATGGTCAACATTGTGCCAACACCTTCTGTAGAATCTTGCCTGTGATTTAAGTAGGGGCTGTAAAATGACAAAAATAACAGGAACATCTGGGTAATAGACCAGGTAGCAGTACTGGTAATTTTCACATCAGGGTTTCAGTTTTCATTTCATAACGATCAATTTTTGCCTGGTAAATTAAAAATGTGAAATGATAAACTTGCAGGTCAGAGTGTCTAGTAATAATGTTCATATAAAACACAGCTATAAAGAAGGCTATCCCTAGGGAGGAAAGAATGATGCTAGCTGCAAAGACACATGGGACACATTTGATTTCAAGCTGGCAACAGAGGACTTTGCTTCAATGAAAAAATGAGAAAATAAAATGTTACCTCATGGCCTTTGCCATATCGGGGGGGCTCCCCCCCCCCCCCTTTTTTTTTTTTTTTGGCAATAGCCTACATTTTAGTGGCTAATGTTTAAGTTTTTGCTCAGTTGTTACTGTTCTGTTCTTTCACAATCATTACTGTTTATTAAATATTGGAACTGTTTGTGGTTTTCATTTTTTGTTAACATAGGTGTACATTATATTTCCGTTTATAGCATAGACTGTAACTGAAACATGACAAGTAAGTTTCAAAATTCTGCTAAATTATTCTTTTTGGCCACTGGACAGGCAAGAGAAAAAAAAATCCTAGTGGAAACCCTTTTAACACTTAGTCAGCCTTTTTAGCACTCATAAAAGAAAGCTCTTGAGGTAGAAAAGTAAGTTGTTCTATGTTCCTTATTAAAATTGTTTAAATTTTCAGACATTTAAGATTTGTTTATTAAACTTTTGTAATATGTTGTCTTTTATATAGAATAATTGGTTTTTAATCAATTATTTGTGAGTGGTTTGCTATTTTAATGTTCATTCATATATTCTTGTCCTTCGTATGCCCAGTATCCCAGGTTCAGCCCCTGCAGGAATGTGCTGTGGTCTGTAAGACATCTCAACCTATTGACAAGAAGAAAAAACACCTCAAGAAAGAGGTTAGCGTTGTTTATTTGCATATTTTCAATACCGGTACTTCCCTCTGTAGAAGATGGTGAGAATGGGTGGTGGGAGATGGGCTTCCCTCAGCTTCCACAGAAAGTAGAGATGCTGTTGGGCTTCACTGCTCATTACAGCAAAGTCACTTAAAATTCCCCTACTGAGCTTTGGGGTTTTTTTGCTTGCTGGTATTGGTGTCTCCTGAAACCTGAAATGGTTGAAATGCTAGTATTAAATTTAGACAGTTGGACAATTAAAACCAACAAGCCAACTATCTTGTCTTGTTTTATTAATGAGTTTGCTTTTGAATAGAGAAGCTGACATTAATATCAGCTATCTATTATGGGTTGTCGTCGTCCCCCCTTTTTTTTTTTCTTTTCAAATTTTGTTTGTCCTTTTGCTCTTTGTCTAGATCTCAGAGGGTAAAGAAAACAGTGGTCTGGAACCATTGTATGAGGAGGAGGCAAATTGGGAGTCAAGGTTAGACTCATCCTTATTAGACCAGTCCAGGAAAAAGATTCTCCAGATCCTCAACTCTGGCTCGCTCAAAGAGCTGAAGAGTCTACAACTCATTGGTGACAAGAAGGCCAAACTTATCCTGGGCTGGAGGGAAATCAATGGAGTTTTCACACAGGTAGCACAATAACTAATGGGTAACATAGATTAAGTATACAGTTGAGGAGTCTGCTCATGATGACTGTTGTCCCCTTACTAGTTGGAAGATCTGAAGAAAATTGAAGGCATTACAGATAAACGTTTTTCATCATTTATAAAGGTAAGATTATTAAACATAGTTGCCAAACTAAAATGTAATACTTTGTATTTCATGTTTGTAAAAGTAAAATATCCTAATTCTTCCTCCACAGGCCAACATTTTAAGCACGATGGGGAAGTGATTGTGTGTCCGACATCAGGTGTGAAGGAAATTTTCCTTTGTTAATTTGTCCTTTTTTGTGCACAATTTCTGTACATAGGTTTTTTTTATTTTTATTTTTATTTTTTCTATTTCATCATATTGCATTTATGGCTTGTATTTAAGTTTTGCTGTATATGAATGCAGTTTTAATCCAGTGATAAACATGCTGCTTAATAAAAGCTGCTGCAGAGCCACACTACACTTGTCAGTTTTGTTTTGTTTTGTTTTTTTTGTTTGGTCGTCTGTTTTATTAAGATGACATTTGCCAGGACTTGTTTAATCCATGAAAGGCTGAAAATAGCCATTTCCTGTCCAGTTGAATCTCATGGCCTGAAAAGAACGATCATGTCTTGCCATCCAGCAATCAAAATGTAGCACGTGTTGCATTATTTTATTAATGATTAGTTTAAAGCATTGCAAAAGGCAATACAAGTAGCAGAACATAAAGGAAATTTTCTGTGCCCTCTTATTATAATGACTTGGACCTGGGACTTGTATATTTTCAATCCACTTATCCCTACAGACAGGTTGTTGAAAATCAATGTCAAGTTCTTCTAACTTATCACCTTTATCCCATAATGAAATCTGCCCTGATGGGGATGGTCTCGGTCACGCTAGGGCTCAAGGGCATACTGAAGGGTCTGAGGAAGAAACTAATGTAAATCGTATGTTATGGCCTTCACAGTCACCAGCTCTCAACCCAGAGGGAGATATGAAAGCGATGTAGTGTTTTTCCTCCATTGTGATCAAAACACTGAGAATATTATACGTATAAATGTATAACTGGTGAGATGTAGAATCTGTCACAAGGTATACTGAATCTATTCTGGCAGCACTACACATTTTAAATCCCAAAGCATTCTGTACATTTACCTTATTGTTTTGTTTTGGTTGTGCTCATAAGGGGGGCATAAAATCACCCTACTCTTCAATATGCATCTGCATAGCTCACGTCCAAACTAATTTTACAGCTTATTTTGTTTTTAAGACATCCTGAGCTCATAAGGATCCGTCCTAGTTTTGTTACATGGACGGTGTCCACCTTTTTTGTTTTCCTACCCAGCAGAAGTTTACATTCATCTACACCACTGAGTGCCTTGACCTTTTAAAGAAAAATAAGGGGTGAGTTTGCTTTCCAATAAATGCCTCAGTGTTGCGACACAACACAATGCCACTATAATTTTGCATGCAGAGGATTCCCCAAGCTCCTGTCCCAAACCGCATCCTAGCCTACTCATTAGTATGTCCAAATAGTACACTAGACGGAGTCAGACGACGAAGGAAAAGGTTCACTGTGCTCTCATTATAAATACACCCGAACACGTCTGGGATCCAGTCAGCAATGCGATTTGAACAAAAACCCCTCAATGTTAGTCATGTAGTCCATAAAGCCACGCCCTTATTACATTTAAGTGCCCCTTTTTAATGTTGTATTGATTATACATCAGGACAAATAACCCCCCTGCTTTATAATAGCCCCACGCGCTGTGTTCACGCCAAACACGTGACATGGACCCGTCCATGTCCTCCACTTTAAACTGTAAATAAACAATCCGTCTGGCTAAGTCACAAACCGCACACTTCTGTGAATACGACGTGAATAGTGTGTGTGTTGTGGTGGGGCACTTCTTTAACAGGCTACTTATTAAGGGGGAGTGTGTGAATTGGGACGTCGCCTCAGTACCCCCCTCACCCGCCTCCTGTTTCTACCATTCTGTTAGTTATCTCCTTGGGACGGATGGATGGATGCTGCCTTCGTGCATCTCTCAATTCCAGATCGATTAAAGAAATATGCTTGTTGGAGAGACGCGACCACGTTTGTGTTTATTTTGGAAATCCTATTGCAAATTTAGGGAATAATTAGGGACAAACGCGCACGCGACATCTGCAAGTGGCTTAATTGGAGAATGTGAAAGAGGTATGTTTATTATCCCACTTATAATATCATAGAACTGACTAGATAT
Organism: Chrysichthys thysi; assembly: GCA_030068315.1. Classification (NCBI taxonomy): domain Eukaryota; kingdom Metazoa; phylum Chordata; class Actinopteri; order Siluriformes; family Claroteidae; genus Chrysichthys; species Chrysichthys thysi. Next base: position 3,136,154 of record JAQLOM010000006.1, read on the forward strand.
GGACAATGTGAATGCATTTTTTTTTTCTTTTCATTGTGTGTGTGTGTGTGTGTGTGTGTGTGTGTGTGTGTGTGTGTGTGATGGGGGAGGGGGCTCTTTGTCTTGTTTTGCATCCTCCTAAGGTGAAGCCTACCTGTGGGTGTTACTGGGTAAACATGTATATACAACATATCTCCTTTGCAATCATATTTTCTACCATTTTATAGTACTTTTATTTTATATCATTTTGTTTTCTCATAACATCCCAAAGTGTTTTGGTGCTCTAGCTGGTCCTTATTCTGCCTTGCTACATATCTCTCTTCATCCCTCTGGCTTTGTTCCTATACCCGAATGTTCTCAGGGCCTCAGATATGCATGTTTGTTTGTTTGTTTTTTGTTTGTTTGCTGTGTTGTTGTTGGGTTGGGTTTTTTTTTTTAAAGCTGGTCATCATATGCTTATTTATGTGATGCACTCACCTGATCCCTTAAAAATATATCTAATCCCACTATGGTAAATATTTTGTTACATAATTTTTTCTGTTCTTTCTTAAAGCACAGTTGTAATTTATGGTCCTCAGTAATCTTCCTAGTTATCCATTTGGATATGTATGAAGCAGTAACCTATTTAACAGTTAGGGGGTAGAAGACTCACATTTTAAATTTACCCCGCTGTGGTACCATGAAAAAAGTCACATTCTCCGTACCATGGGGTCAGTTTGACCCCATGGTGAAAGCCATGCTATCTGATCAGAATGACACCACTTTATTACAATGTTTTGTTTCCCTTGAAGTAATATGGTATGACAGAGTTATAAAATCCAAATAATATTGCACGACGCTTCATGTACGAGTTTCCGCTTATTTCACCCCTCTGTAGGCAAAAATGTTACTGTTGGCATTGGTTGCACAGCTAATTTGGTTTTCTTGTCACTTGATCTGGGACAAACATAGCATCTTTTGCGTTGTCCTGGATAATGTTGTGTGGTGCTTGCGGCTGGTGTGGGTGCCTCTGGTGGTGGCTTTTTGGTACAAAAATTGGAAAGACTGTGATACTATCGAACATGTGTCCCATACTTAGGAAGGCCTTATGAGAAAATATGTGGCAGGCAAGGTCACTAATCATGATAGTTTCCAAAGAAACATGGTCCAAAGAGGGCTGGGGTCACATAGACCCCATGGTACCAGAGCAGGGTTAATTTTAATGAGCTGGAATTAACTTGCGAATGATATCTTTTAAAGAGACAGGAATTGGATGAGAAAATGCAAAAGAAGAAGCGTGTGATTTGTGGGCAGATGGTTTTATTGTTTGTTTTGCATAGCCCAGAGCATGAGTGTGATGATGCAACTAATTACAAATTTCTGATCTTATCAGTGTTGATGAGAGACAGCTTATGTTATCCTGTCCTGCGTTTTAGGTGGATGTCTTATCCCTGTTCAGACTTCACCGATCATAATCAATTTGGACATTCTGAGCTCTTTCTCCATAAAAATGGACAACCACCAGACCCTAACAGACTCACTGCTTGGACCCCAGGACAGAGAGCCATCAGGCAGCCAGATTCCAGGCCCGGTTACCATTCAGCCAACTGAGACAGCCTTCTCTGCACAAAAATCTGACTCATTCCCCTGCCTGCAGCCCCTCTCTCTGCATCAGCAAGCCCAGGGAGAGGTACATGAGTCTGGAGAGGATGTAGTAGTCATCAAACAGAAGACTGCAAATGGTAGTAGTTGATCTTTCTTGTTGAGGTCTGGCTTGTATGAAATGCTGTTGTTTTATTCACGTTAACCTTGTCTCTGATTCTGTGTAAATCTGCAACTAACCTCAAATGCCTGCCACCACAAAAAGGTTTACTTCTCAGACAGGCCATAGTAATGTGAGAAAAAGATGGACATTATATAAAAGGCTTGTTTGCATTGCTCATGCTTGTAGATAATGGACCAGCAATAAATTATTGCACTGGACTGACCGCAGAAGCATTTTGTATACCTGAAAGCAACAGTGAATTATTCAGGGAGCACTTTATGTCAGGGCTGATGGAACCAGTGCATAACTGTTCAGCCAGTGTAGCATCCTGTAAATAGTTTGCCATTCATTATAAGTGACAGTCTATTGTAAGTAACTGCTGTACGTTTGCATGGATTGTGGTGGGTTGACAGGCTGCTGACTCAGAGGTTTTCATTAATTAAAAGACTTGGTTTATAAGGTCATTTTGAGTAAAAAAACAAAAAAAAAAGCAAGATGCAGTTTTTTTTCTCCTGTGAGTGAGTACACTTAATGTAATTAAATTCTTGCATTCTAATTAAAAAATGGTCAGAAGATTGCCCACTCAGAAGTAGCAAGGGGGACGCTGATGTGAAGATTGGCACTTTAATTATCTAGTTTGGTAGTTAGAGTTTTGTTTAAAGATCAAGGACTTCTGGATGGTGATGGTGAGGGGGCCATGTGAGTCAGATCAGACTGTTTCCAGTTCAGCCCTTTGATGGTTAATTCAGACTAATGATAAACTATTTTCAGTCTTTATCTGCATGGATCAGTAAAGAAAAACTTCTCTTTCTATTATTTGTTTAATCTTTCATCATGTATGTATCTTGAGAACAGCTGTAACCACAACACCTTTATGAAATGTGGAAGCTATACAGTATCCATTATTCTGTACTGATTATCGAATCCCCCAACTCTGTCAGCAGGTCATGGGGTCTACTCCTCTCCCCCAGAAGCAAAAATGTCAGTTCCGAGACTCTCCTCTCCACCTCGGCGCCACCATTCCTTGCCCCATACACACCCCCCCCACTTTGGACGCACGCGAAAGGGTAGCAGATCCAGCTCCATTGCTTACACAGCATTCTCCCCAAGGCCATCAATCTCCCGCCACTCCAGCTTAGCAACCAACCCACCACTGGATCGCTCCAAGCCCAAAGATTACCTCATCCTGGCTATTATTGCCTGCTTCTGCCCTGTTTGGCCAATTAACATTGTGGGATTTGTCTACTCTGTCATGGTGAGCAGAGCGAGAGAATTATGTTTGTCTTGATTGAATGGGAATTCTAATGTAATTGGAATAAATATCCAGCGATAATCCTAGACCTAATTAGATCAGGATTGAGAAGTACAATTTATATGTGAAGTTCTACAACTTGTTTGTTTGTCTAGGCCAAAAGTATGTGGACTCCTGACCATCACACCCATATGTGGGTCTTCTCCAACTGTTGCAAATTTGGAAGAATAGAATTGTATAAAATGTCTTTCCCTGCACTGGAGCTAAAAGGGCCAAACCATTTCCAGCATGACATTGCCCCTGGTTTGCACCAAGTTTGGTGTGGAACAACATGAGTGTCCTGCACAGAGCCCTGGCCTCAACCCCACTGAACACCTTTGGGATGAACTGGAGCATTGACTGCACCCCAGACTCCAGTGCCTGACCTCACCAATGTCTTTCCAGCTATGCTCCAATATCCAGTGGAAATCCTTCCCAAAAGTGGTACCAACACTATATTAATGCCCATGGTTTGGAACAAATTAAAACAACCACATAGGGCTGTGATGGCCAGGTGTACATGTAAGTTTACCCATGTAGTGTATTGAAATAATTCAAGGAAGGAGTAATTCAGTGGTTGATGTTCTGTGCTAGTGACTGGACGTTTATGAGTCTAAGTCCCAGAACTGCCAGAGAGCTCCTGTCAGCTGCTTGATTCTGTGTGAAAATTGTGAAGTGTCTGCCAGAATAAGTAACTGACATAACTGTCTCTTTTTTTTATTTGTCATTGTGTGTAGTCCCGCAACAGCCTGGAACAGGGCAATATCGATGGAGCAATACGGCTGGGCCGGGTAGCTAAGCTACTTTCGATCGTGTCAATTGTGGGAGGGGTTGTCATCATAGTGGCATGTGCTGTCAATTTATCAAGTAAGTGACCTCTGTTCCTTATAATACTATGCAGAACATACATTTATGGATTTGAACTGTGAAATATTTCATGAAATAAAACATTGTTAGATATTACATAGATAGAGGTAGGTAATTTTTTTAAGATATGTGGCTATGGTAATTGATTGTTTGGATTGCTATTGATCTATGAATATTTTGAATGTGCTTCTTCCCAAAGACAACTCTTTCTCATTTTGAGTGCATTAGTTGTTGAAGTACATTAATTATGAATCTAAAATATTTAAAGCTACTTAAATATTTGGTGCATTGTTAATGTTTTGGTTGTAAATAAAATATGCAGTAGTATTTAAAAGGATTACTTCATTAATTCATTAAGTACCATATTCTTGAAAGATGTAGACTGCCACATCTAAACTGTGTGTGTGTGTGTGTGTGTGTGTGTGTGTGTGTGTGTGTGTGTGTGTGTGTGTGTGTGTGTGTGTGTGTG
>JAQLOM010000006.1:3146632-3157334 GCA_030068315.1 Chrysichthys thysi
CCCATTTGGGCTTGGTTTCACTTTGGTCTGGTGGAAAATTACATATTATTATTATTATTATTATTATTATTATTATTTTACCTTTTCAACTTCATATTGGGCCTTGTAACATCATTTCAACATTTAGTCTAGCTGCATTAAAGGGCAATCATGCTTCAGTGAAGTACTCATTTATTCTATTAATTAATATACAGTATAATGTTAAATTATTATTCTTGTAAATCGGTGAATTTCTCTCTGGGGTGAATAACGTCATCTCTGACTGCTTGTCTATTTATTTTCCTTGTATGTTTATTTACCTGTCTGTCTGTCTGTTGATCCATATATCTACTATTTTTCTTTCTATTTATGTAGATAATACATTTAAAGGAGTCGTTGTATTGTTTTTTTTTTCTTTTTCATTAATTTTGCAGTGGTCTCTTGTATGAATTAATGTCCTGTGAGTCGGTTTTGGTGAAGAAAAAAAATACTCTGGTGCTCCTGTTTCAGGCTGTTCTAGTTTGGTGGAGGAGTGGGTGAGGGGGGGAAACGACAGGGTTTCGGGTCTTGCTCATGAATATTTATGACATGCAAACGTGTCGCCGCTGATTGGCTAACAGCACTGTGACGCTCCCTCCAGTGAGGGAAACCTTGGGTGGAAAAGTTTATTTTTTACTTACAGCAAGGCCCTTGAATACTAATTTTCAAAGTGACGTAAGGTTGTCAGGATTTTTCTGATTCACTTGTTTTTCCGTCTATATTCTTTCTTTGGCTAATGCAGACAATATGGGGGTAGAAGAACATTTTCACGTGCAGCATGCATATGCAACTCAGTGACCTATCATATTTCAAAAAAAGCAAGTATTAAACGGTTTCTCGTTAATACTTGGTATATAATTAGTTGTTGGATACTTGATATATCCTTAAATGTTTTCCAGGGAACAATCCAGCAATGGCATCTAAAGGAGCCAAGGAAACCTTTGCAAATAAACTAGGATTTAAAAGCAGTGGCTCAAAGGCTATAGAAGCTGAGCTTGAGAAACTGAAAAAGGAGAATGGCCAGTTGAAGAAGACGTTGGATGAAATGTCAAAACGCAATGGAAGGCATCATCCTGCACGTCCTGATTCAGATAAAGCCAAGCTGTTGGAGGTGAGTAACATTTTATCTGAAGTAGACAGTCAATGAAGGATGCATCCTTTATGAGTTGAGGAACACCAACTTAATAAAAAAAAAATCCTAATACAATTGAATTCTTCTCTTTTTTGTCTCAGAGAATTCTGTCACTGGAGACACTGAGGGAGAGAAACACACAGCAGCTGCTGGCCAAAGAGCAGGAGATCTCCACCATGAGGCAACAGCTGCGGGCTGAACATGGAGAGGTGGTGGCCTCCTTGCAGAACCAGCTGGATCAGAAACAGCAGGAGGCAGAACATAGAGAGAAACTCTTTCAGAGCCTTTCGCAGGAGACTGAGGAGCTGAAAAGCAAATTGACGGGCGTCACTGAGAAGTGCCAAACACTCGAAAAACGCACCACTGACATGCAGGTCAGTGACTTCCTGCCTAACTTCATATGCTTCTGATTAAAAAGAAGAAGAAAGACATTATACTAGATATGTAGCATGAAAAGGAACATTTTATACTTGACATCACAAATACATTATTAAAGCTGCTTTAAGATTTTTCATAACTTAAAATGTTGTTCTGTGTATATACATAATCAGAGCCTGTGTGCAGATTACATGGGGGGAAGTAAACATTTTACAGTGCTTTTGTTAGATTTAGCAGAAAGCCTTCTCAGGGGAGGCACACAGAAGTGCTCTGTAGTCTCCGGCAAAAAAATATTCCCTCCTAGTACAAAAGCTAATTCCATGTTTAAGTTAGTAAAACAAGAAAAACACCCAAGTTTTTTTCCCCCATAAGGAAAGGCTGTACAGTTTTGTACAGTTCCCCTCAACATGTACATATGGGCTACAAAAGGGAGCAAAAGAAAAAAGATGCATTCACAGTTAGAAGACATAATTTATTAGTTGCTTGTGCTATTTTATTGTTTTGATGCGGTTTAAATCCAGCTTTAAACTCAGCTGTTTGCTTAAAATCTCTGAGTATAACCTCTCTTCAGTTTTTTTTATTTAAACATCTGTTCACCATATTTATATTAATCACATCATATTCATAGGAAGGTGATACGGTGGTGCAGCCTTATTGGTCAAGAGTCTCTGGTTTCACCCCGAGCTCAGGTTATTGCCTGTATGGAATTTCTTTGCATGTTCTCCATGTATTGATCTTTTTTTTTTAGGTTACTATGCATGTTTTGGGTAAACAGGATCATTTCTGCTGTGGTTAAACAGAACCAGATAAAAAGGTTCTTGGTTTTAAACTAGTCCCCCACTTTAGATTTCATTCTCAGTCAACTTTTAACATTTAAAATGAAAGCTGGCATGTGGAATCAGCTTTTTAAATATCTCTCCAAATCCGGAAACCTGCTATATAGTACAGTATAGTTCATTTCTCTTGAATCGAGATCAGATCAGAATTGAATCGAGTCAGACTGAATTGAATATTTATATTTAGCTTGTGAAGCTGGATCCAACTGAATCTGGGCATTTGTGACAGATGCCCTAATGTCCACCCTGGTTTTCTCTGGGTTCTCCAGTTTTGTCTTTATTCGTCTTCTGCTGCTAACCACTTAGCCACCTTGCCGCCCCCCAGTTTTGTCCAATCTCTAAATAACATGCCAATAGGTGCATTAGCTATGCTTCAGATCCAACTGGACTCTGACCTGTAAGCACTTACCACTGATGGGGGATTTAATACATATTCATATGGAGATTTGTATAAGATTTAAGTTGGGCACTGTTCCTGACTGAATCTTAATATTCTACTCTAAGAACATGCATGGACAGTTGTTTTAAAGCACGGTATGCAGGCCAGGTGCCTTTTCCAGCAACGGAACACAATCACAGATGACAAAGTAGACTAAGTGCTCAGTCATCAGGTTTTGTGTAGGCTGCATTTTTGCTTGATTAAACCTGGCTTCAGCTTAAATTTGCACATTTGTTTTAGTTCCACCTGCACCCAATAAAGGTTGTATGTGGATCTTACAGATGCTTACTTTAGACCTTCTCTTCCCAGCATTTGGAATCATTGTTTTCAAATGCACACAGGTTTTAAGGGAGATTTAATGTATTAAACAATTCTACTATTCTTCATAAACAGTAGCTTTGTTAATATGAAACTAGGTTTCATGTAGCAGGACAAAAAATGTGATAGTGTATGCTAAGATGAATAAAATGAACATCCAGAATACTTCATATTTGCAAAGTGGTGTTCATGGTCTACAGTGTAACACTGTTATGGTCACTGCATTATGTACCGTGTGGCGTTAGTAAGTGGAATGTGTTTCTGTAGGGCCATTTGAATAATGTGAGTATTGCTTGCAGTCTGCACTGATTCATGTTATTCTGACTCCTGTTGCTCTGAAAAAGATTTTGTGTGATTTGTAGGTCACAGGATCTGAATAAAGTCCACTTTAGGCCATTCTGTATTTAGTGTAACCCAGTGCTCTCCCTGATGGCGACCGTCCACCTTATGTCAGGTGTTTGCAGTGCTTCACCCCACTAGATGGTGGTATTTTCTCAAAAGGCTCACGCGTTTTCACACAACACATTCCCCTCCCTGGCTTCTTTTATCTGCATGTCTGCTGTTTGTCAGTATACCTTAAGCAAAACTTCTATAATTCAGTAATACTTGTTTGAATAGTTTTACCCCTCAGCTCAGCTATATGCAGTACAAATCATCAAATGTCCTTGTCTGATTTTATTGAGTGGGATAGTAGTAGCTCAGCTAAATTAAGCTTCTGTACTAATGTCCAGAAGGTTTTGACTTCAAATTTTGTGACTACCCAATAGCCATAAGGCTCTTAACCACCTAACTTCTGTGTTATATGCTTGAATTTCAGATTGTTTAGGTGCTCGAGTTTTCATACCGTGTTGTCTTATGCGTGCTCTAAACACACTTATTGCACCTTCTCTCACCTTCCCCTGTGGACCACTAGTGGAGTAGCACTTGATCAATCTGTACATAGTAAAACTTTTTTTTTTTTTTGCATAATGTTGTCCAAATAAATACATTTAAAAAATAAATATTTTGACCATATAGCGCTAAAAAGTGAACAAACTGAATATCTTTCTGCTTAATGTTTTTAACCCTTACTGGAGGCCAGCAGGCCTAGGCCTGTCAGTTTTCCTCTGGAGGCGAGCCCACTGTTTAGAATTTGTGAATTTGAATTTGTGTTTTTAGGGAGGTATTTCATAGCAGGTGAGACAATTAAAAAGTTGTAAATACATTAAGATCTTAATCAGATTTGAGGTTAAAATACAACATATAAAAATGATTTAATATATGGTTGTAGTTTTTATTATGCATAATTGCTATATTTTATAGGTTCCGTCCGGTGAACTTGCCGTGGTCCAGGAGCAACTGCGAGATGTGAGTCAACAAACAGCATGATTTTCTTTCTCAGATTTTCTTCTCTGTTGCTTTTTAGCCTAGCTGAAGTCTTCAAGGCAAAGACATTACGTGCTGACATTTTTTTTTTCTTTCCCGTTGTGCAAGGCTCTGGAAAAAAATCAGCACTGGCTTGTTTATGACCAGCAGAGAGAGGCCTATGTTCAGGGGATTCTGGCCAGAACCGCAGAGCTTGAGCAGCAGTTGAACCAAGCCAAGCCAACACTCCAACAACAGCACAAAGAGACCAATTCAGAAGGTAGCGCCTTACCACATGCCCTGTTTCAGAAGAAAGTAACGTGACTGGAGCGAGTCCACATTTTTCACGCTAAATGTTGCATCCACAAATATTTTTAAAGGTCTACTTCAGATCTGGTCTTTTTCTTCCATAATGGCAGATTTCTTCTGTTATATAAGCAGGGACCATGTCCTTCTTTTTAACGTTGTATTCAGTTGGTTATTGTTGGTTGGTAAATTATTCTAGCTGACATCTCAAGTTACCATATGTGCATTTCCCTTGTCTGTTGTTGTCTTATGTACATGGTCAACAAAGAACATTCAGCATGTTACCTTCAGATCAATTCAGCTAGTGCACAGTACAAGAAAAAAGGCGAAAGGACAGGGACATTTACCTAGATAAGTAGGTTGCATAAGCAATAGACAAATGTTTTGCATGTCTATCAGGCATAAGGCACAACAGCAAATACACGTAATGGACTGCAGTGGACAGGACTCAGACTAATATATACAGTGTGTCTCATATATTGAATGCGTTATAATTAAGCAGTTAGAAATGATCTATGTTAGACTGTTTTAAATGTTTCATGCTATGTCTGAACACAATCATTGCAGAAAGGAGATTAGTGAGCCACTTACTCATTCTTATGTTGTTGAGCATAATTAGGACCAGTAAGCCTTTCTTTAAAGTTAAATGAGTGCTTCAATTTCTCTTAACTTCATGAAAGGTAATATTCAGAGGTCTGGGTTTGTGTTTGCTGTGATCTAGGGCAGTCATCTGCTTCCATGCAGCAGGAGAAGCAGCTGCAGGAGAGCCAGAGGGAGCTAGAGGAGGAACGCAAACAAGCGAGCCACGTACAGGCTGAGCTTGAGGAGCTGAAGGCCAGGTATGAAGAGAAGAGCCGCGAGGTGGTGCGAGCCCAGGAGGAGCTGCAGGAGGAGCGCAGAAGTTGCCGAGAGACTCTAGCAAAGGAAAGAAAGCTGAACATGGAGCGAGTAGCCAGACTGCAGTGTGAGATAGAAGCAGCTGATGTAAGGCTTAAGGAGGAAAGGAAGAGAGCAGCTGAGCTGCTACAGCAGGTACGCTGGACAGGGCAGCATGGGCAATGTAGTATTGTTCCATAGATATATTTGGAAGAAATACTGTTTTTGGTTGTAAGTATAGTGTGTCGGAATGTTTGATTCAGTTACAATTTTTGAAAAGATTGAATCACTGTATCCTAAAGAGCTCTTCAAAGCATCTTTCACTCCATGCTCTGCACCTCACATGTATAGTGCACTGTCCCTGTCTCACCTATAAGCATAATATTTATCCTTTTGAAAGGTGAACCTTCTTCAGAAATCTCTACTAACTCAGCATGAAGATCAGAAAAGAATGGCTGTTTTAGAGCAACAGGTAAAGCGTTTTGTTTCAGTGAAACTTGTAATACCAGAGAGATGCTGAAAAAGAAAGCAATTCCAACTTTTCTTTGGCAGATCCAATTGTCTGCTAGAGACTTTGAGAATGAGAAACTGGACCGTCAAAGTCTACAGCACCAGCTCCACAAAGTGCTAAAGGAGCTTCGCAAGGCTAGAGACCAAATCACACGCTTGGAGTCAGCAGTGAGTCCACTTTCAACCCAGATGGCTGATGACCAGACCATCTTACCTTTTATATGAGCAGGATAGCTAATTTGTGATGTTAATCAGAATGAAGCAGGTTTTATGATGGAGAATAAGTGATTCTAAACTGTCATAAAGACAATATTAAGCAAGTTACATGTTCTTTAAGTCTTCAGTTGCATATTTATGTTCATATTTATGTTCAGGATCATTTTTTGGGTAAGGTTGGTTTACAAGTGAATCAAAAAGGGAATTGAATCAAGCCAAATAAGTGATTCTTTTTATTGTTTTATTTTTATTTTATTTCTTTTTTTAGACACAGCAACGAGAAACTCGGTTCTCTGAGCCGAGTTCGTACACCAGGCTGGATTTGGATAAGATGACTATTCAGAACCGCATCCAGTACCCCGCATCACCATTAAGGAGCTCCAACACATTGGATGAAAGCATTCTGGAGTGTCCCAACTGCAGGGCTGTGTATCCTGCAAGCCAGCACAGGGAGCTCCTTTCACATCTTGACTACTGCCTTAACTAAGACTACAAAAAAAAAACTCTGGGATTAGGCTTAATATTGTGCTTATGGTTTTTTTTATTCATTTTATATTGTTGTATCAGATTTTTTTTTTTATTTTTGTATTCCAAAGAAATTTTCCACAGTTTGCTACATTTAGTTTGGATTATTCAGTGGTGTGCTTGATAGGCTTTTTGCAAACATATTGGCTTTCCATTGATATGAATCATATTTAAGGTAAATTTAATTTATGCTAGTCCTTTTGGGAATATTCTGTAATGTAATGTAATGTAATGTAATGTCTGTTTTAAATGCGTCTAACGCCCCCACCAGTTCCAAGATTTCCTGCCTATCCTGACAGTGCCTCAAAGGTGTTGAAGTGGCACAGGATAGACTCATTTTCAGTGATCTGTCCCGATGACGAAAATTAGAACCCGTCTTAAATTAGGCTGCATGTGTGTAAATCCTTGTATTAAACCTATTTAAAGCATGGCGATTAGTGAGACTGTGGAGAAAGGAGGCTAAGGATGTCTCAGTTCAGAAAACACACCCAGGTGGGAAACCTTCCATGTAACTGCCAAGTAACGTTAAGCAGGGGGAAAAAAGCATTTTATTACCTTTTTATCATTTTATTTTCTTATCAAGTAACTTGTTCTTATTTGTAAAGCTTCCGTGGTGAGAGAAACATTTTCATTTTATAACTTTATTTTTTTTATTGTATTTCGTATTGTTTGCCCTACCAGACCACAATGTTCCAACTTCCACCCCAATTTCAGGGACCGAAGAAATAAACATCTCTGCTGCCAGTAAACAGTAGTGTAAATTTTAACCTCACCTTATTACATTAAACGTCTGGACCGGAGGCACTATTAACCATTTTGTGCAATGTTGTCCAAGCTCTTAAGTGCTCAGGCCAAAGTGCTGTGTGTTGATTACTTTAGCAATAAGACCAAGTCATATCCAATATGAACATTTTATTTTAAAAAGTTCAGGTTACATAATACAACCATGAGGCACTCATTTATTATAGTCTCATGTCATTATACACTCATGTCAAAGGCTTTGGTTCCATAGTGAATAATGAATTATATCCAGATTAGTATTTGATTATTATTTACATTTGTATCAACATGAAAATGGAAAAAATAAAGCTATTTGTAAGCTTTGATCAGTATGTAATCAGGCATCACAGAAACCTGCAAAAATAAAGAAAAATCCATAGTAATCCAGTAGAATAGCATCATATCAATTACATACATAGTTACATACAATTATATTACATAGTGTGTTAGAGTACTGACGTACATTTTAATCTGTCACTTACCGTTGTGGGGAACCCGCCTGTATTTCCCAAGAAGACAAATCTCCTGCTTCTTTTGTGTCACGATCACTTGGTCCTCAGCCCTCAAACCATCTGGGTGACGGGAGAAGATAAAGGAATAGCTATCCAGGCAGGTGCCATCTGTGTCCTCCACTCTGCAGGCGTAGTGCACAGCGTAGTTGTCATAATCAGTATCAATGACCCAGTGGTCATCATCTGGAGGGACAGTCAGGAACAAGACAAAAGTTCATCCTTGAGCCAAGAATAAAGTACATAAAGTAGAGTGCCATTCTGCAGTGGTGTGAGCCTTCACCACATGAACATACATGTATGTTTTGATGATAGGCTGGTTAAAGAATGGTTTAATTAATTGAATTTTTTTTTATTCTTTTTTTTGTGTGTGTGATTTCATAGAAATGGCCATGTTTATTGCAACATGCTGAGAAGCATTTAAAAGCATTGTAACCCTTCTAAAGTCTTCCAATGACAAGACATGTTTGTTTGCATAAGAGGTCCCCCCCCCCCGTCCCCCCAATTGAACAGCGATAGTTTCACTTACATCCACTCTGAAGATATGCAGCTGCTCCCCAGTATCTCAGCTTGAACTTGGCAGGGTCTGGGGTTTCATCAAATGTGGCAAACATGTTGGCACATGTCTCCCAGTTACTGAAAAGTGATATAAGAAAGGGAGAATTTCATTTAAAAGTGCAAATAATGCAATTTAAAACTTTGGAAAATATTTGGAACTAACTTCATAATTATGACTCTGCCATAAGCAGTGGCTGCCATTTTGCCATCTGCGTCCACTGTGTAAGTAGCAGCGACGTTATCCAGAAGGAAAAGTCCTGATGGGTCTTTCTTGGCTACAGCATACCATGTTCCTGCGAACTGCAAAAAACACAGCGGACTGTGATCACAGAACAGCGATGCCCTAACAAACAACTCTTTCATAAGTTCACATGAAGTACGAACAGATTTATACGAAACAAAAAAACTTGAAACTTTACTTACCTTGTATTTGTCAAAGTTCTCTTTTACTTTTATGTTGCTAAGTTGACAGTCATTTGCCCACCCCAAGGCCAGGACACAAAAAGCAATGGTGAGCCTCAGCATGTTGATGTCTGTAGGGTCTGAAAAACAGCAGGAACGTTAGGACGACATGGGTTTTTCTTTAGTAGGAACCAACAAAACTAATAGACTACTCAAAAGACCACAGACGTCCAACACACATTCTTTCTAATTTGTCCTAACAGCAAAGTAATAGCCTACCAGATGTTTTCCAGATGTTTTCCTGAGGATATTTAGACTAGACCGTACCTTACCAGACGTACTGGATGAGTATCAGTGCAACACTGTCACAGACTGAACTTATATAGGACCGTCTCTGCTGACAATTTCGCAACCCCATCCAGAGACTGAAAACCTTCTCTCCAAGCATTTTGTTCATTGGCTGGTATTATTTTTGCATAACAGCAAGAGTCTCATATATCCAATAAAACCTGATTCGACCATTTTGTCCCTCCCCAAAGAACTTGCATAACTGTGTTACAAAACGTAAAAGGCAATAAAACATCTGGAAAACAATGTTTCATATTAATCATTGCTCCTGTACATATATTCTCAATTGTTTTTCTCTGGTATTTGCAAAACTTTGAGCCGCTCTGGATAAGAGTGTTGGCTAAATGCCTGTAATGTAATGTAATGTAATGTAATCTAATGAGTGAAGTCATTTTTTTTAAACTCCTAGAAAAGTGAAAAGCACTGACTGGACAACAGGCTTCTGCTAGTTTTTAGCTCTTTATTTTACTTATCATACATCCACCCACACACTCCTACAAAATATCACCATTCTGACAACCACTCGCAATAGGCTCAGACTTTAAATGTGCACTGTGGACTCACTCAGATTTCTCATATATGTGTTTCAGGATATATAGCTGGTACATTGCTGTGGGGTTTTTTGTTTGTTGGGGGGATAAAAAAAAAACACTGGCTGCATGTTCTGGCTTGTGCTGCCTGTTTCAACGCTCATTTACCACATTTTAAACACGTTTTTCTCTCCTGCCCTGATGTGATTAAGAATCATATCTAAATTATTAAATGATACGTATGACTTTTACAGTCTTACTGGGGAAAATACAGAGGGGCCCAAAATGAAATCTATTTGGATAAAAGCTGTATTACTAAACATATACTGTAGATCAAAATTAGAGAACAACCTACAATTTCCTAAATATCAAGGTCACTATATAGTCCTATTTGGAAATGATCCAAACAGGAGTAAAAGAGCAGTATTTTAACCATAAGTTAATAGGTTACATAAATTCAGAAGCACAGTATAAGAAAGTTAAATGACATATTTGAAAAAGAACACTGATCAAAATTAGAGAACACTTTCAGCTAATACTGGTGCTAATTTCCTTAATTATCTGACAAACCCTATTTAAGCCTAACTTTCCAGTTATCAATGACTGTGAGATGTTGAGCCGTTCTAAAGTGACTGAAACCCTCCGGCAGCAGGTTGTCCAGATGAAGACCAAAGGCA
>JAQLOM010000006.1:3157434-3171402 GCA_030068315.1 Chrysichthys thysi
TCTGCAGCAGGAGTTGGTTGGGCCTCTTATGCAGATACATGGCACAGTGAATGCAAATGTTTATCAGAACTTTCTTCAACAACATGTGGTTCCTTCCCTACGTTCATCACCCAATCAGCCAGCAATGTTCATGCAGGACAGGTTCCCCCGTTACACAGCAAAACAGGTAAAGCAGTTCCTGGAAACTGAAAACATTATAAAACATTGAAATGATGCCAGAGTCCTGATCTAAACCCAATAGGAAACCACTGGAAAATCCTTGGGGAAAAAGTTATGGCTAAGAAACCCACTACAGTCACTGAACTGTGGAGGAGACTGCAAGAAGACTGGACCAAAATCACACCAGAGCTGTGTGAGAGACAAGTGATGCCCTGTGGCTGCAGATGTGCTGAAGTCATTCACAGCAACGGCCTGTACACTTCCTATTAACTTTTAACTGTTGTTACCTTCAGAAAATTTAGTTGTGATCTTTCTTCATGCTCCAGTCATTGCTGTTCTCTAATTTTGATCAGTGTTGATCAGTGATCTCATTTAAGTTTCTTATACTGTGCTTCTGAATTTATGTAACTCATGACTTATGGTTAAAATACTGCTCCTGTTTGGATCATTTCCAAATAGGACTACGTAGTGAACTTGACATTTAGGAAATTGTAGGTTTTTCTCTCATTTTGATCTACAGTGTTTTTTGACATCAAAGGGTAGCTGATGTCTATCATGAGGTCATATTTCACTCTCTCATCTCGACGGTAGTGTGGTGGTGTGCCATCTTGCTTTAAAAAATGGGTATAGATAACCACCAGTGTGTATCCTTTTTTGGGCCCCTCTGTATGTTGCTTTTAACAGAGATGTTTGCATCTTGTTTAAAATACTAGTAAAAAAAAACACTGCCCACAACTTTTATTACAGTGTACTATTATGTACTATAATGTACACGGATAAACTTAATTATTCATTCATCTTCAGTAAGCGCTTTATCCTGGTCTGGGATTTGAAGCCTATCCTGGGAACACTGAGCATGAGACAGGAATGCACCCTGGATGGGACACCCGTCCATTGCACAGCATCATATGCTCATTCAACAATTAGGGCACTTTTAGTGTAGTGCACACTATTATAGCTGGAGCTACAGTCTTCAGGTCCACCAGCATAGAGTCCCTTTTTTGGAGGTGGGAGTGAACCAGATTTCAGAGGAACTCCACCTAGACATGAGAGAATGTGACACGCAGTACAGATTGTAACCTGCGCACAGCATCAGACCATGAATCCTGTAACCGCGGCAGTAATGCAGAGTCACCGTACGTTCTAACAAATATTTGTAATGTTACTTAATGTTTCCCGTACTAAATTAATTTAGTCAAATTAGCCCGGTTTGATTCACAGCAAGAAGGTTCTTGGTTCGAAATTGCGCTGTGGAGTTTACATGTTCTCCAGGTTCTCTGCATAGACCTTGCGTAAACCAATCAGTCGCGCAAACCTGCTTCAAGAGAGGACACTGTAGTAATCATGTCTCACTTAATCCTGGATTTTCTGTGCCAAGTACCAAAGTTGCAAAGCCTTCTGCTATCTGACTCTGGTCCATCCTCTTCCTCCCCCTCAAGATAGAAAAAAACCTCTGTACCCTCTTTTACATTCAGCAGCATAACGAGTCAGTCTTAATCCCATTGTTGGAAATAGATCCTTGGCACTGCCTTGCAGACAGTGCAAAATGGCTAATTATAGCACACCTTTTTGAACGTTACTCCTCATTTGCTGTGCTTCATTCAAAACAGTACAGTAATGCAAATTTGACTTCAATTAATGATGCCCATGAAAACTATGAACTTCTATGGTGAACAACAGATTCATAGTGACTAATAATATCAATTCAAGGCTGCTAGACTTAGCTGGGATTAACTGGATGGATAAAGAACTTTCAAAGGCATTCGGTGTTCCTAATTGCCCCGTTCAGGTGTTATAAATATACACGACGGATCAGAAGACCAGAATGAGGAAAACTGGTCTAAGATGGATGCTCCACAGTCTAGTCTCATGACTCTGTTCTAAGTCCATTGATTATTAATATTTAGGCAGTGTCCTGAAGACATGGTTGATGTATAACAGCACATCATGACATTTAAGGCACAAAACAAGACTTGCCACTGATTGGATTGTAGAATGTAAAATGATCAGTGTGGGGATTTGCAGGTTAAGAAAGCTTAGGAGGTTTAATGTCATGACGTCACTTTAATTAGCAGTTGCTTTGATCCCTTCAGCTTGTAAGCCACTGTAGTCTTCCATCTTGACGGAGAAGACCAGGAGCCTTTTGTGTTTTGTGCAGCATTACAGTGCAGGATGCATTTGGGTGAAGGAGAGGTCCAATAAAGCAAGCAATACTGTTCCTCTTCTCCTTCTAGCTTTCTGCAGGTGATGCATCTCCTTTAAGGATATCCTTACAATTGCACAACTGATACAAGATGGCAGACAAGGACAGTGTGGAAAAATACTTGGAGAATAACCCACAGTTTGCAAAAGAGTATTTTGATAAGAAGATACGGCCTGAAGCCATCACTGTAGCTTTTACGGAGAAGCTCACGATCAATGATCCATCCTCCTACAAAGATGTCTCTCAGATCCAGGAGGCTGCCATCATATTTGATCTGGTCAGCGAATTACAAAGCGATTCAATCATGGAGAAGAGTATGCACAAAGTCCTCCAGAGAATATGTATGCTATTGAATGCAGATCGATGCAGCTACTTTATATCTCGAGCTAGGAATGGAATCCCAGAGCTTGCCACATGTCTTTTTGATGTTACTCCTACTTCCAGTTATGAGAGCAATCTGGTCAACCCATTTTCTGAAATTGTGTTCCCCACTGACATTGGCATAGTTGGGCAAATAGCCACAAACAAAAAGGGAGTTAACGTACCTGACGTAAAACAGGTGAGTGCATGATATAAAAAGTTTTTTTTTTGTTTTTTTTAAATCATTGTAATGGCCCTGTGGATTTTTGTTCAGTATTATGTCAAATGTGTATAACTAATGTTTTTTAATTGCAAACATATGATTGTAAATAGCCAACCAAAGGGACATACCATGTAGCATAATAAATTGAAGAAGTAAAGACTCTATCTCAATCCAAAAATGTTATTTGTGTTATGTTGCACCTTTATTTTGTAAATAAGAATATAAGATATAATAGATAGAAATATTAAATCAGCTTCAGTGGCTATTTGGACTTTCTAAGATTGTGCCTTACAGAAGTATTCAAATAAAGTCAAACCCTTACATGTTCATGGATTAGTCACTTTTGTTTTGCAGTCATTACAAGCTAAAGTAAGTATCCTATAAGGCAAATTTCTTTGTTTGCCATGCATACAAAATTGAGATTTTGAGTTTCAGAATAAAAATAGGGGATACTACCTTTTTTGATCATATTTGCTTTTCTTTTTTAAGAAAGAGTTCTTGAGAACTAGCATTAGCTACAAAATATATTTATGTCCCATTTTAAACTATTACATGATGCTAGAACATTTTCAAACTATTTTTAACCGTAAATGGCCAAAGACAATTAAATGAAACACTGAGCTACAGCCAAGAAGTGAACAAATATAGCCACTAGACCTTAACAGGCACAAGTAGAATTTATTACTCCATCTGCAATCTTATTCAGTCATAGTTATGTGAATGTGATGTTGGATACATAAATGAGGCACATAAAAGTTGTAGTTTTTTTCCACACAAGTCATGAGGTCTACAATTTTGACTGCGGTATTCAACAGATGTCTCATTTGCTGATAGCATTTATGCGTACCTTCAAGGAACAACATAATTCATTCAAATCAGAATGGGAAAAAAAATGATTAACATGAAGATAAAGGCTCATTATTCGTCCCTCCATTTAATACAGATTTTTTTTTTCTTATTCAGACAACAAATAACTGGGTGATCTGATGGTCCTGAAGCCATGAGTTAATTTAAGCTAATATTCATCTGAATCTTTCTTCTCTTTTAACAAGAACCCCCGGTTCAGTGACTTTGTAGACAACCAGACAGGCTACACCACCAAAAACATGCTGGCTGCTCCCATTGTGAGTGGAAAGGATCTGTTGGGAGTCATCATGGCATTAAACAAAGTCGGCGCAACAGAATTCTCCAAAACAGATGAAAATGTAAGTGTAAATAGCTCCCACAGTGAACTGAGAACAGTCAAATTAGCACAAAAAAAAAATGCAGATTACAAAACATCCACATTACATTCATGTTCATTTGTATAGAATATACTGTAATGGTGCAGTGGTTAGCATTGTCGCCTCACAATGAAGGTTCTGGGTTCGAACCTACTGTCTGACTGGGGCCTTTTTGCATGTTCTCCCTGATCCTGCCTGGGTTTCCTCGGCACACTTCAGTTCCCTTCCACAGTCCAAAGACATCCAGATTAAGTCCGCAGGCTACTCTAAACGCTCATTTGTCTCTTTGTGTTAGCCCTGCAATAGAATGACAACCTGCTCAGGGTGTACCCTGCTTCTCGCCCGATGTTAGCTAGGATTGCCTCTAGCTTTCCTGTGACCCTTAACAGATAAGCGGTACAGATAATGGATGAAAGTTTATGTTGATTTCCAAAATACTGCTGAGTAATAATCCACCTAGCAGCTAGCTTTTAGAGGAAAACAGTGATTCAACTTTCTACCAGCCGACCAGAAACAAGTACAACACAGATCTTGTAACAATCAGATCTTGTAAGTGAACAATAGAGTGCTACAGTCACACTACTGTCACAAAATAACAGATTAATCTTCAAATTAGAAGGCTAACTTGCAATAAAGGGTGTATCTATACACACAGTGTAACAATGTGCAACCAGAATAAAACCACATTGCTGTGACACATTGTGATCCAAATGGTCTAAATTGCCCTATAAATTTCACGTGTGAAAAGACCTCTTCACCACACAATATTCTTTTTATTAACAAACCAAAAACTCGAAAGTTGCTTACCGTACTCTAATTCCAGGCAGGCTACCACAGAAATGTATTTACTACCATTGCATGTTTCCTGCCATACCACTGAAGTTGCACCCGTTAGCACCATGCTTAAGCGCCAAATGTCTTCAGGAATGCTTAAATGTGGGACAACCCCCCCCCTTTCTGTAAAACTGTACCATTTTTAACATTTATCGTTTGATTTTGACTTGCTTTCCATTGCCACTGACGAGTAGTCCCTACAAATATACTTTTTGCTCTCTTCAAAGCTCTTCAACAAGTACCTAAACTTTGCTTCAGTCATTGCTCTCCAGCATTACACCAATTATATGTGGAATGTGGAATCCAGAAGAAGTCAGGTAACTCGTCCATGGAAAGGAACATTCTGTTATTTTGCCGTGATGGCCAATGGCAACGTCACATGGGTGTTGTTCTCTCACTGATACTGCAGGTTCTTCTCTGGTCTGCCAGCAAGGTATTTGAAGAACTGACAGATATTGAGAGGCAGTTTCACAAAGCTTTGTACACTGTGAGGACCTACCTGCAGTGTGAGAGGTACTCTGTGGGGCTACTAGATATGACCAAAGAAAAGGTACATCATTCAGAACAAAAAGGACCTTTTTAACGCATATTCACACATTCAGGGCACCCAATCATTGTGTTGTTCTGGTTTAGGAATTCTATGATGAGTGGCCGATTAAACTGGGAGACGTGGAACCGTACAAGGGACCCAAGACACCTGATGGCAGGGCATGTGTCTTTTCACTACTATTTTATTCTATTTAAAACCATTAAATGTGGATTTTTTTAATGTGGCAATCAGTATGACTGATATGTCTCTTTGTATGCTTCACAGGAAATCAACTTCTACAAAATCATTGATTATCTTTTAGAAGCTAAGGAAGAAATCAAAGTCATACCGTAAGTTTTTCGTATTTTATCAGAAGAACCATGTGCACTGTGCACAGCAAATGTCTGGTTGCAGTGAATTACGTACTAAGCTGTATTGTGCTTGCATTTTATTTACTTGGCAGGGGACCGCCTGCAGATCACTGGGCTCTTGTTAGTGGACTCCCCACCTATGTAGCTGAAAATGGTTTTGTAAGTCCTTGTCCTATAAAAGAATACCCTCATGCACACCTTGCACATAATACTTCTCAAGCATTAAAGGTTAAATAACCACCACATAGTGAATAATTGAGAGTATGCAGATAATGATCAGATTCACTTAGCCTCTTGTACTGTATACGCATGTAGACGCATATCTGTGTTTTGTGTTATACTTAAGCATATACTTGTTTGGTGTTTGCAGATTTGTAACATGATGAATGTTGCTGCTGATGAATACTTCTCATTCCAGGTACGGTGCACAGAACAGACCCCTTCCCCAGAGTATCACAGAATCTAAAAGATGTTATATTTTAATCACACTATTAGCCACGATTAAATCTAAACACTACTGTATAACATTATATAACGAACATATAAAGA
Organism: Chrysichthys thysi; assembly: GCA_030068315.1. NCBI lineage: Eukaryota > Metazoa > Chordata > Actinopteri > Siluriformes > Claroteidae > Chrysichthys > Chrysichthys thysi. The sequence goes on from JAQLOM010000006.1 coordinate 3,163,886, forward strand.
AGGGTGGAAATTTAAAATGAAAATCTGAGACTCTCTCATGCTTTGGGGTATTTATTAATTATTGCTGGCAGGGTTTGGATATATTTGCTCCCCTAGAGGCAAGGGTCACTGGAATTCAATTCAAAGTTATTCCCATTGATCACCTTTTATCCTGTGATGAAACATTTCTATTTGATTGGGACTGGTCTCTTCCAGGATGACTCCACTCCTATCCACAGGACATGAGAACTCACTGAATGGTTTTATGATCATAAAAATTTGAATATATTTACACATTAATATGTTAATACATAATACATTAATACATAAATCATTTTATGTACATGGGCACAGGGGAAAACATGTGCAGAAAATTCACACAGACAGTAATCTGAGTTCGGGATTGAACTGAGGACCAAGGAGTACCAAAAATACTAATCAACCGAATATATTTGGAAGCGTGTGTTCATCTTTCCTGTGTAGTTACAGACGCTTGTGGAATCTATGACAAGATCCACTGAAGTTGTACTGATGGCTGGCTGTGGCGCAAAACTATGCTGACACACGTTGTCTTGTTCCATTCATTTGTAACACAAGAAAATATTCAATATATCATTTGGAATTTGACCAAAAACCCATTAGACAGGGGATTTTTGGGTGTTCTGTCCAAAATCTGAAATTTGTCCTCTGAAAAGCCACATTAACTTCAAGTCAGATGACTGTGTAATTTACACAGAAAGGTACTTGTCGGACATTTGCAACAAAATTGCCTCTGGCCATTTTTCTTCAGCCTCTAACTGTTTATTTTGACCTTAGAAAACAGCTGTGGATGAAACAGGCTTTATCATCAAGAACGTCTTGTCACTTCCGATTGTCAACAAAAAAGAGGAAATCGTAGGCATTGCCACTTTCTTCAACCGAAAAGATGGCAAGCCATTTGATGAGCAAGATGAGCAAATTACCGAGGTGAGACGGGCAATAACGTTCCCGTTTAATTAATTTCATTCTTCAGACATTGGTGGACAAAGAGCTGTGGCTGAGGTTTCATCTTACAAGCTTCTTCTCACATAGGCCCTCACACAATTCCTGGGCTGGTCGGTGCTCAGCTGTGACACGTATGATAAGCTGAACAGAATGGAGTGGAAGAAAGATATTGCTCAGGAGATGGTCCTGTATCAAACAAGAGCAACCCTGAATGAGGTCCAGGAGATCCTGGTGCGATTACTACACTGCAATTACACACACATTACGACTGCACACGTATATATTTTTTTTCAGTACAGGTCAGTGTCAAAATTTTATTAATCTTACTTGCTTTTGTTCATGTCTTACAGAACACAAAGGAGAAGTTCAGCAAAGAGCCAGAGGAGTGTGATCCAAAAGAAATGTACAAACTCTTGGTAAGCCTTTTCCAGTCTTTATACAATGAGTAAATTGGAGATGCAGCATCCAATTGCTGGACAATTTGTTCACGTAATTAGTCAACATTTTCTCATCAGCATGGAAATATGGAAGTTTGCATTATATCACCTGATGGGCTTATGTTATCACACCTGCTCATAAACAGAGGGCAAACATACCAGAAGCCAAGGATGTTGACCTGCTGGAGTTCCACTTCAGTGACTTTCCTCTGTCTGAAGTCGATCTTATCAAGTGTGGTATCCGCTGCTTCTTTGAACTTGGTGTGGTGGAAAAGTTCAAAGTTCCCCCAGAGGTCAAACAGATTTTCATTTAATTGCTATTTGTAGATTTGACCAGTTTCGCCATTATTGTGTGAGTAGGCCATATGTATAATTAGTAATTAGTATAGTATTATTTTGTTAATACTGCTCTATTAACCTTAATTGCAATCTAATTACGGTTAAATCAGCAGTGATATAGTATGTATATTCTATAATGATCGGTTAATCATTTCTAAAAGCATAGGTAGATTATATGTGCTGGTAACTACATGTGATATCTCTTGGCAACTTTATACTGCTGTTCTAATTAGAATTTGATATAACGTCAGTGCATAGAATTACCTTCGCTTCATTTTAGTTAAATCAGATTTGCTTGTATCTCTTATTGACTTAGTGTATTTCCCCAAAGGTTCTAACCAGATGGATGTACACAGTCAGGAAGGGCTACAGAGACATTACTTACCATAACTGGAGGCATGGCTTCAATGTGGGTCAGACCATGTTTTGTTTATTGCAGGTGAGTAATGTTTATTCAGTTTCAGTATGAAGTGGGATATGTTCCAGGACCCATAATTTAACAGCTAAGAGACTGTACAATAGTTCTACCTATGACTAGTACATCCCTAAATCCCTCTGTTATCTACCAGAGTTATTATCAATACTTATTAGGAATCCCCTTTGCCCTCAGTTCTTCATGGCATGGATTGCGGAAGGTGTTGGAAATATTCCTTTGAGATTTTGGTCCGTGTTGGCATGATCTCATCACACAGATTTGTCAGCTTCACACTGGTGCTGCAAATCTCCTGTTCTGTCAAATCCAAAAGGTGCACTATCTGGTGACTGTTGAGGCCACTGAAGCGCACTGAACTCATTGTCATGTTTATGGAACCAGTTTCAGATGAGTTGTGCTTTGTGACATGGTGCATTATCATGCTGGAAGTAGCCATTATATAATGGGTAAATGATGACCCTAAAGGGATGCACATAGACAGCAACAATACTCATATAAGTTCTGGCATGGTAAGATGCTAGAGTGGTTAGGGCCCAAGAAAACATTCTCCATACCATTATACCACCAGCAACCTGAGCTCTGCATACAAAACAAGCTGGGTCCATGGATTCATTCTGTTAATGCTCAAATTTTGACCCTTATACCTGCATGTCACAGAAGAAATCAAGATTTCATCAAACCAAGGAACCTTTTTCCCTGATCTTCAACTGTCAGCTTTCAGTAAGCCTGTGTTCACTGTAGCCTCGGATTCCTGTCCACGGCTGAGAGGAGTGGAATCTGATGTGATCTTCTAGTGTTGTAGTCTATCTGCTTGGAGGTCTGTCATGTTGTCCATTCTGAGATGCCAGTCCTGAGATGCCTTTGTCCTAGTAACTCTCTCTCTCTCTCTCTCTCTCTCTCTCTCTAAGTCATTTTCAGTCATAGAAAAACCACTCACTAAATGCGCTTGTTTTGCACACAATGCTATGTAACTCTGCACACAGACTGCTGATCACCAGTGTCTGAAATATCAGTCTATCTGGCACCAGCAAACTTGGCACAGTCACTGAGATAACACTTTCCCCATTATAATGTGTGATGTGAACATTAACGTTGTTCTGCTGCCATGTCATTTGGCTAACTGGATAACTGCATGTACAGGTGTTCCTATTAAAGTGGCCTGTGAGTATATACACGTGGACACTGTTTAGTTATTACTGGGGTGAGTCATTAGCATGGGGAAATTATTCCATAGAAATATAAACAATAATTTGGTTCTAAAAAGAGACGGCAGTCATGTCATGGTGCAACAATCACATAGTCCTCAGAATAAATTCGTCACTTCTGCAATATCAGGCCAGGTTGGCCTTGATCTCTTCAAACACATGGCCTTCCCAGTGGGTGCAAGTTCACAGGAGAGTTCAGATCACCTGAGCAAGCGAATGTGTACACTGATGATCACTGGACATTGCTAGTGATGTATCTATCAAATAAACAAGTTTTATTTGTTCTCCTTTTCTTTGCCAAATATTTACCACCACTGACACTATCATATAGTCCCTTGTTACTTGTTCTCTCCAAACAGACTGGAAAGCTGAGAAAATACTACTCAGACCTTGATGCCTTTGCGATGGTGGCGGCTGCTTTTTGCCATGATATTGACCACAGGGGTACCAACAATCTCTATCAGACAAAGTATGATGCCGACTCTTCTTTCAATCACAAAGATCACCTGTTTTGTTCCAGATTCACTCATAATTATTCCACTTCCATTGCAGGAGTGCGTCACCTTTGGCCAAACTTCATGGGTCCTCTATTCTGGAGAGGCACCATCTTGAATATAGCAAGACTCTTATGGCAGAGGAGGTTTGGAAACATGCAATGTATTCCAGATATGTAAAGTTTATTTAGAGCTTATACACACTATACGGCCAAGAGATTGTGGACACCTACCATCACACCCGTATGTGCTTGCTGAACATCCCAATCTAGATCTAACCTCTATTCTTTTGGGACACTTTCCACTAGGTTTTGGAGCGTGGATATAGGGATTTGTGCTCATTCGGTTACAAGAGCATTAGTGAGGTCAGGCATTGATGTCCAGTTGGTGTTTCACTTCATCCCAAAGTGTTCAGTGGAGATCACAGGTCACTGGAGGTCTTTCACCTCAACCTTGGCACATCATGTCTACATGGAGCTTGCTTTATGCACAGGGGCATTGTCATGCTGGGACAGAGCTGGGTTCCAGTGAAGGGAAATTGTAGTACCATAGCACAAATTGGAATCTATTACAACAGTGTGTTGTATAAAATTTGATGACAAACAACATATGGGTGTGATGGTTAGCTGTCCCCATACTTTTGACCATATAGTGTTTTTAGGTGTGATCCATATCTCTGATTTCTTTTCTTTCGTCTGCAGAGCCTAAACATTTTCCAGAGTCTACAGAAACGCCAGTTTGAAACGGTACAACATTTACATGATGTCTGTATCATTGCCACTGATCTGGCTTTGTACTTCAAGTAGGTCTTGCTCCTCTTCCTTTAACTACCTTAACTTACTTAATCCCTCTTAAAAAAAAAAAGAATAATTCTAAAAAAAGATGTTTCTATACCTCACAGAAAAAGAACAATGTTTCAGAAGATTGTTGATGCCACAGAACCGATGACAGACGACAAGGAAGCCATTAATTTCGTAGCCAACAATCCAGTCAGGAAAGAAATCATCATGTAAATAACATATCTTTTGTGTTTAAGACAGAAGCTAGAATTATTGGGTATTTATGAATCATTATAAAACTGTAAATTACAGGGTATTATTGTAAGCTAGGGGACATGTGGTAAAAAATTTGTTCTTCCTGGCTGAAAACAGGGCAATGATGATGACTGGCTGTGACCTGTCTGCCATCACAAAACCATGGGAGGTCCAAAGCAAGGTACGTCACTGACAGTTTACACACCAGTGGTCTACCTGACATGTGGAGCAACTTTCAAAAGTGTTTTTCTTTCTGTTGGTTCTGTTCTTTAGGTGGCTCTGATGGTGGCTGCTGAATTCTGGGAGCAGGGAGACCTAGAGAGGAATGTACTTGAACAAGAACCTATTGTGAGTAATTGGAATGTTTTCTGTGATGTCATTCTTAGCACTGGTATGAAGTATATTAAAACCTCATAGTTTATCTAGATTTTGTTCAGCAGCTGATTAATCTTTTGGGGAAATCTTTCCTCAGCCCATGATGGACAGGAAGAAGGCAGATGAGCTGCCCAAGATGCAGTGTGGCTTCATTGATTTTGTCTGTTCATTCGTGTACAAGGTGAAGTTACGCTATCTTGGTTGTGAGAGGCTGAATGGTCACTTGGTCAGGTTGAGTTCAGCAGCATCTCGTAGTACTTGCAAAGCCAAATTTAGAGTATCTACGTATTTTTAAAAAGTTCTAGCTCCTAGCAAAGACCCCCTTTGGGAAGGGCTTTAAAGGAAAGCTCATAAACACAAGGAATAACTGAACTCTTTTGCTCATATAGGAATTTTCAAGATTCCATAAAGAGATCACGCCCATGTTTGATGGTCTGAACAACAACAGGTCCCACTGGAAAGAACTGGCTGACGTATATCAAGCCAAACTAGATGCCATTCAGAATGAAAAGAAGAAACAGGATGACAAAAAAGGTCTATTTAAAGCCACTGATACATCCTGATAAACATGTCATGAACTTAACAACATTAACCCACCATGTTAACAGCACAACTATGATTTTATGGATTTATATATATTCATATATATATATATATATACCCTCTGTCTTTCTCAGAACCAGAAGCTACTGAAGGAGGGAAGTCTAAAACATGCACCATATTTTAAAAAGAACCACTGGACAAAGATCCTGACCAACCAGTTACATGTGGCAGCAGGTGGAAGGACCTTTTTGGTTGTTTTACCCTTTCTTTAATTCTGTGACAACAAAAACACAAACTTTAAATCTATTACAAATGAAAGGGCTGATTCTGAAAACAACTTCTCACGTGGAAGGAGTGTCTACGCAGAACACCAGAAAAACTTGAATCTGATGTACAGTCTGGTGATTGTTTTGTTGCTCTTTTATGTATCACTAGGATTTAACTAAAATGGGCAGATTTCAGTTCTTCCAGAAACTACTGCAATTGCTGCAGTATAGCAGCTACAGTATGACACATGAAATTATTTGAGGTCTAATAAAAAATCCTGTCAATAATACTTGATTAGTGAGTCGATTATATTTCTATCTTAAATATATATTTATATAAAAATCTATTTATTTATTTAAACAGGAAGAAACAGTGTTGGAGAAATTAACAACCAAGAGCCAACTTGTATTTTTTACTTTTTCTTTCTTTCTTTCTTTCTTTTTTTAATTATTTAGAATCATGGACTTGATGTAAAGTTCAGAGCTTGAATGAAGGGTTAATTCAGTTTATTGCGTGGGTTTTTGATAATTGTCAACTCTTTAATCTCTGGTTACAGAAGGCCTGAGAGATCTTATGATTAATAATGCATTGAAATTCTAACAGTATGATGAGCGGTGGCAGTGTGCAGTTAGCTCTGATTAAAGCACATTTAGACTGATAGAGCTAAGTGGTCTTGCATATTAAACATTAATGTACATTACCTACCTGTACTTTAATAACATTAATAAAAAACTACTGTGTAGGATCAAACAAGTACTGACAGAACTGAAAAGCTGTAAGAACATTTAGGGCTTGAGTGGAAGCTTGAGTTCATTCAAGTTTAATCTTGAAGTTTCTACTTACATAAAACAGATCACAGGAGCTGTACCCGTCTTACACAAGTGTGAGCCAGGATATAATGTACAAGTCAAAGATTTGTTCAAATACCAACATCAATTCTTTGTGGGCAGATATTTAATCTTATTGCTGCCCATAATATCAGGAACACCCTGTCTGGGTATGCAGTGTACACATCAACGTTTAGATGGTAAACTGATATAAAGACTTCATTAATTAATTTAATTTCTTTTCATACGTTCATATGAATACGTTTCCTAAAATGCTTCAAGAACACTACTTTTAATACCCCTTAATCCTTTGTAGGCCCCTATTTGAAATACTTGGAAATTCAACATCTCAACCCTAGAGTGTTATTGGAGGATATTAAAAGACTTTAAATTACAAGAAATATTTTATATTTTATGTTGAAAATCAAGGTCAGTAGAGGTACAATATATGGCCAGTATAGGGTGCAACTTTTCCAAAAACTGTGTACATATAAAAAATATAAGAAATAAGAACACAAGAAAAACACATATATACACACACACACACACACACACACACACACACACACACACACACACACACACACACACACACACACA
>JAQLOM010000006.1:3210302-3222062 GCA_030068315.1 Chrysichthys thysi
AGAGAATAGAGTTAGATGGAGACAGATGATTCGCTGTGGCGACCCCTGAAGGGAACAGCTGAAAGGAGGAGTAGTAGAATATTTTATATATATATATATATATATATATATACCTACCTACTTGTGACGTCACAGCTCCACTTTTGTGTGTGTGTGTAATTTTTTTTTTACCACCGAAAAGTGGAGTTGTGACGTCACACGTAGGCACTATGACGTTCTAAACAGCGCGCGAGCTGCGTTAATTGGCTTGTTAACAACGTTGGAAACATTTTGCTCAATTAGGCGTAGACACCAAAACAAAATGCTTAGAGCTAAACCTAGGGAAGTCAGTAGGATTTTATGGATTAGAGTACATAGAAGGAGGGGGGAAAAATAAACAACAACAAGAAGAAAAATGGCGCAGATAAGCAGAAAGCTGGAAGGTGGGTTTGCCGGTCCGCGCGCGCTTGTGAGAGCAGAGCTGTGCCTGTTCCCCTGCATTCCTATGATGTGACACCTCAGAGGCGCTCAGTCTGCACGCAGTGTGCTCACCAAACGGAGCTCTGCGAACAGCCCAGCGTGGTGTCTCTGCCTCTCACATCTCTCCGCTCACGCTCTTTTTAAGTCACTCGAGTCTTTTAAGTGTCTCGAACTGTCCTGGCTAGGAAACGTCCTCGCGCGTCACGTCGTCAGTGCTGAAGGTGAGTGTTTTGTTTTTGTTTTGTTTTTTTAAAGCGGCTGTGGTATCCACGTGCTGAATACTGCCTAGTCCGTGGGTGTAGTATTTGGGAACTGCCTAAGTTGGAGAAACTCCCTGTAGCTTCGTGTTCGTTCCACATTGTTGACATTTTCCCATTGAGCCCCTTGAGTTTCTTTTGGGTTTGTGTGCTATGTGTGTGTTTGGTGTTCTTTCATCCTGTGTTGCCTTGTTGTTGTTGTTGTGAATGTTCCTGCACAGGTTTGGTCTGTTCAGGTCCCATGGAGCACACAAAGGATGTGCAGAGGTGATGCTCCATAGGTTTAGTGCTCAGGGCTTCTCCAAGTCCTTCAACCGAAATGATTTCCCTTTAAGTAGACTAAACATTAAGTGATGCTTTACTAATACGTACATATTTCCCCAAATCTTTTCCTTAAAGAGTGTTCCTTTTCAAGTTGGCATCTGCACTGTTTGTTGTTCTTGTTGTTTTTTTTTTAATTAATTAATTAATTAATTAACATAAAAAAATATATATTATTGCAGATGGAATCTGCAAAAAGTAGATGTTGACATTGTGACATAGCATCACTGACTTTTCTATCATAGGCTGCAGTGTGAACACGACCACAAACGAATACCTGGAGGTTGACTAACCATAGAGTTCTTCGATCCTGGCTTCCTTTAATGCATTTACAGACATCTGCAAACTGCTGTTATGTTTCCATTCCGATGTCTAATGTTAAATATGAATTCAGATTGGACAGTAGATGAAACGCATGCGGCAAGCCTCAACCAACTATCCAGACTACTTGGAATGTTTGAAGCTATTTTTCAGGGTTAAAAGGTGTAAAATCAGTGTTTGTAGCTTTGATTGGCACTTGTGAACTTGCAGCTCGCACATTTGACGGTGTAATTTTATATGCTGAAGCTTTGCTGGTTTTGTGTCAGTGGCACGTTTGGAGTTGGGCTGCTGATCTTTATTCTTGGTTTCAGTGGCATCATGGAAAATTTGAACCAATGGAAATGGATTAGCTTGGAAAAGGAAGTCCCGGGCCATATCGTTTACGGGACCTTTAATGAACCTTTTGGATATTGGATCAAGCTATTGCTGCTGATTTTTTTTTTTTTTTTTTTTTTTTTTTTTTTTTAATGGCAGTAAAAAAGGTTTAAATGCAGGAATCTAAAGTCTGCTCTCTTTAGGTCTGTCTAAAAGTTTGCTGCTGTTATCGTAATAATAAATTTGTCCATTTCCTCATCCAACACTGATGCAGAAACGCTGTAAAATATTTTATGAGCCTGTCCCACTGACAGTTTGAGGTTCAGCCACTAAAAGGGCTACAGCACAAACTGGACTGTTGATGTGTCAAGTCCCGTTCAGCGAATCAAATGTATCATTTATGCTAAAATGGATTTGTTATTCCTAATACCTTCTTTTAAGTGTTTGTGTGAAACTGTGACCACGCCTACAATTATTATGTGACTAAACTAGTAGCTCTGAGTTATCAGGCCAACACATGACACACCCACAGTCATAAAATCAGTTGGTGGATTGTCAGAATAAAAGTATGTTATGGAGAATTCTATGAGCCAGGTGATCACTACATATGCAATGATGAATTCAGATTTAAATACAAAATGCATACATTCTGTAGAATAAATTTGTATAAAGTTTACAAATCAGGATTTTCTGTAATTCTCGTCTTGTACTTTATTATCAAGAGCCACACAGTCTTACCATTTGTTTTACTGTTTCAGTGTTAGTGGTTTGTTATCTTCAGCGAATAGCAGTTTTTGTCCTGCTACAGTCTGTCTGCGTTTGAGGTAATCTCATTTAGTCATGGAGGAAACTCTGCTCCAGTTCTTTAGCCCGTGTGGCCTCCTGCCTCCAAGCCTGAGCCCAGTTGTGTGTTTTGTGGTTGTGTGAGCTAGTGGGTGTGCGTGATTTGAGGGGCAGTGGGAGGAGGGGGAAATTCCCGTAATTCCCCGAACTTCCATGCCTGCTCACGCAGCTTCACGCCCTCCCTCGCCGCCAGTCTGGAAACAGTTCAAACAGGTTGCTATTGATGAATGTAGGCATTTTGGAGAAAAAGATTTAAGTCGGGATTAACTTTTCATCCACTAAAATTGGCTCCGGGTGTTTGTGCACACTGGATTTTTTTTTTTTTTCTGGGAGAGTTCTTTGTAGCCAGTTTGTTGGCTTTGTTCAGTTATATGGTTTGTTTATAAAAGGCAGTTGCTAATTGAATGATCTTTTCCTGTTTGAGATCTGATATGCAGTCTTTTACTGTTAAGTAGCTGCAACAGCTTTTTTGTGCTCATTATCTCATTTGGGAATTAATCTCAGCCATCATCACTCACTTTTGAGTCCATGCCATATTATGCAAGTGTGTCATCTGAAATCCTGTTACCTGTGAGTGTCTATTGTGAGACAGAGGGTGTGTCTATGTTCAACACCCACACTAACGGTTGAGGTGCTTTACAAAACACAACAGGTATGTTTTTCTTATCGCCAAGTTCAAAATGAGGCTAGGTGTTAGCTTATTATATAAATCTTCTGAAAAAGGAATTAAAAAAAAAAAAAAATTGAACTGTGTTTTCGGTTTTGGATATTGGTGTAGTGCTTTTTACCATATGGAAGATTTAGTTCGGACCCATTTTTGTCTGTGTAGCTTAGCTGTATAGTAGTTGTGGCATTTTCCATCTTGGTGTCAATGCACTTTCCTTCTGGACCCCCTTGGCCTCACTGTCCTTCCCTCATGTTTTGAGTCAGATGACTCCTACTTTGAACCCTGAAAGAAGGCTCCATGCTGTATTAGCTCAGAGATTTATTGCCATGAGTTTGTGGGTGTGGGAACTATAGTGGTGAACCTTGACTGGCTAAACACTCCCAAAATCAATAGAACTAATCCCCCCCCGACTTTTCTCGTCAGTTTGGACTGCCCCCAGCAAGGCCCCACATTCCAGCAGCCCACGCATTTTTAAAGTGTGTTTTTATTTTTCCTGATGCGCTAGGGCTGAGATTGATATTTTTGCCCAACTGTGATTTCCTTACATAAAACTATTTCTCAAGTGCACGTGAGAATCTCACCTCATGCAAAGCAGCCAGAATGTCAAAGAATGAATGAAAGATTTCTGCTCTGTTTTCTTTTTTTATTTTGCTGGGCTAAAAAAAAATAGAGCAAGTAAAACTTTTTATTGGTATACTTGTCTGTTAACGGTTTCCCATGTCTCTCCTAGGTATTGCAGGCCGACAGATCTTGAGAGAAGACGTTGGAGTAGACGAGCCTGAACATTACGCAACCCAGGAGCACCACTCCTTATTCTGGAACAACCTTCTCCATCTGCTTCCAGCAAAGTGACTCTTTTGGAACCGAAAGCAGTTTTTAAAAATCCCACTATCGAGCTTTGACAACCAAAGATCTGTGATTAAGTGCTTTTGTGATATGAGGGTTTGTGTGGAGGAACAGGTGGGAATTGGACTTCCTAGCATGTCTGGATCTTTGAAGAAGGCTGCTGTGATTCTGGGAGTCAGAATGGAGGCAAGAGAGGCTTCTGCTTCATTGACAAAATACAGAAATCAGATGTTATCCTTTGGTTATGAAGCACATGAGAGAAGAAACTCTGAGCCACTGATTCTTTGTTCATCTTCACATCATCTACATCCAGCAGAGGATTGCTGTGAGTCTAAATTGTCTGAACAAATACGTGTGGACTGTGGTGCAAGAAGCCCTTTGGACACCAGATCCAAGAGCTTGGACAGCCTGGACTGTGTACGCAAAGACTGCTGTTGCAGCACAGTTTCATGCTGCCGGGTGGAGGGATTGTGTTCCAGCCAACCATGCAGCACATGTGGGCCAGTGGAAACAGACGGGTGCTGCCAAGAGGCCTCCTTTCAAAGTGGAGGCTGGGAAACAGGGTTTCCGAGGAGAACAGAGGGGTTTTCTTCTGCCGAAACGCAGCTTGCTGGAGAGTCGCCAAGCCTGGATGAGGAAAGGCTCGGCACCAGGAGAATCAGCTTACCGACGCTGTTCGGGCCGCATTTCCACTGCACGTGTGCCTATGGTGCAAGGCTAGAAACGGGAGCGCAGGACCGTTGCCACAACGGTGTCTTATCAAGCCTGGAGAGGGCCAACAAGCGATCCAAAGTCAGGTGCTTGAGGATGCCCTGCCAGGCTTCCACGACCTCAAAGGCTTCCACAACCTCAAAGCCTACCTTGGCTCACCGACACAGCGATGGCGAAGCTACAGCTTCAGATAGTGAGGTTGCTCACAAGAAGGAGCGGCCCGCTTTTCTGGTCCGGCGGTACCTGAAGAACAACCAGAAGGTCTTGAAGAAAGTGTGCACTGGCATCAGAACGATTGTGAGGACCGGTCACATATCAGACAACATATGGCAGGCTGCTTATGGAAGAAGATGTGCTTTAAGCAAAGCCTATAACTTCGTAGACACAGAATACTGCAGGGTGCTCCTGGCCATCCAGCTGCAAGTCTCCAGAGCTCTTCTCTCCTATTCAGGGGTCAGACTGGAGCAGGTAAGATTGTTTGCTCTGTATAGTCGAACTTCATGTAGAATGAATGGTTCCTTTGTGGTCAAGATGTTATGAGTATTATGAATAGGCCCCTCTCTCTCTCTCGCTGAGGTATTTTTTTCCCAATTCCCTGGCTGAATTCAGGATCAGAATGGAATGCTCATCTTTGAGCAAATGCACACATAATGATCAACTGTTTTGAACATATGAGGTAGAGACGTTTATGGCAAGACACTATAAGTGAAAAGGGTTGTGTTTTTTTTTTTTTTTTTTTACTTTAGACATCACACTGTGTTGTCTTTGCCAGTTGAATGTTGATAAAATGGGCGCCTTTCTGTGTGGAGTAATAGGTAATAGGGCGGCAAGGTGGCTGAGTGGTTAGCACTGTCGCCTCACAGCGAGAAGGTCCTGGGTTCGAGCCCTGGGTTCGGCACAGGTGCCTTTCTGTGTGGAGTTTGCATGTTCTCCCCATGTCCGTGTAGGCTTCCTCTGAGCACTCCGGTTTCCTCCCACAGTCCAAACACATGCACAGAGGAGATTAGGATAATTGTCTACTCGAAATTGCCCATAGGTGTGAATGTGAGTGTGAATGGCTGTCTGTCTGTGTGTTGGGCCCTGCTGTGGATTGGCGACCTGTCCCGGGTTTACCCCTCCTCTCACCTAATGTCAGCTGGGATTGGCTCCAGCTTCCCCCTGCGTCCCTGAACAGGATTAAGCAGCAGAAGATGAGTGAGTGTGTGACCATTATCAAAAATTTACATTTATTTATGCAAATAATGTTTCTTCTGATTAAACACATGTACTTTTGAATAGTCAGTGAAAGAAATGTAGTCTTTTGATGTGATTAGAATGTAAAATTAATTTCTTTGTGACGACACTCTTCAAGAGAAACTTTTACAGAGTAGTTTGTTTTCAGCTTTATTGATAAATCAGGAAAATGCTGTGTGGTTTAATGTGCAGCTCACAAATATAACAAGGAATTTGACCTGTATATTGCATATAAACACACACTAGTACAGTAAACCAGCTCTTCAGGGATGTTTGAAATGACATGTTTGTGCCGTAGGCAGAGCTGTCGATAATTGGTAGGTTTCAGGTAATTCTGTGGTCTCAAGTGTAAATAAAACAGTAAAAAGGGTCAAATATTTCATTTATATATTATATATAATATATAATCTCTGCTGCTACAGTTTAAGAGAAGACATATATTTTACTAGACGCTGTTTGTCCAGCAGTCTGAAAACTGATGACAAGAATTGTTGTTTTTACCTGTAGTGTCTTTCCTTTAAGTTGTTTTTGTTCTGCACAACCAATATATAGGATTATTAACTTGGGTGACTCATTGGTTTTGAGTCATTTCATGTAAGTTTGCAATGGAACAAAGTCTGCTCAACACGATGAGACCATTTGTACCCATGATGCATCTCAGGAGTGGTGTTGCATCTTGGATGCCTGTTTTTCAATTTGTTATTCCTTCACTAACTACATTATGAAGTGTTTTAAAACATTGTTGGGTTTTTTTTCCAACAAACTGTCTCCATGGTTGGCAGTATTATTTGAATCTGACTAATATGAGGAACAGGCAATGATTCCAGTGGATCCAGTGCTCATGGAAAAACAGCAACTAGGTTTTTCCCTTAATATGACAAATCATTGATGTTCGCAGTCCTCTAAAAAGTGGCAAGCATATTCAAAGCAGACAATGCACTGACTGCATTTGTTTAGGTACACAGGAGGTCTTGCATAAATGCTGAATTATGATTTATTATATGAGGCCACCAAGTTTCCCAGTAGGTCAGAGTCGTAAGCAGAAGCAGATCTTTGACCGGTGGCCTTGTAAAATCTGCTATGTGTCGTGCTTAGGATCATTACTGGTGAGGACAGTGGAGTCCCTTGTTTAAGATCCTGCTATGGCACCTCACTAGTTAAACACATTAGCTTTTTATTGCTCCTTTGTGGCACCAGACCATGGCATACTTTTAGTACTAAGCTCATTTTTCACTTGTAATGAGAAGAATGAATAGATTATCTAAGTTGTATGTTTTTTTTTTTTTTGGGGGGGGGGTTTAAGTAATGCGTTATTGTTCCTCTGTGTAGGAGTGAGACCAGTTCAAATCAAAGTCCAAAAAGACATGGTATCATGTATATTGTTAAACATATATATTTCAAAGATATTACTATTTCAATTAACTGAAGAGATTTTGTTTTAAGTCTGCCCTGTTTGGTGTAAATATCCCTGAGTTGATCCTGCTTGGTTTTGAGGGTTTAAGCCTCTTGTTGTGGTGGGGCAGTGAGTGATCATAATTGTGTGCAACACTCCACCAGGGGAGAGCTGGAAAGGGGGGCAGCGTCAGAGGAGAAAGAGAGCTGCTCTGTTCCACCAGGCCAATCTGAAGCCTCCCGAGACTTTGAGGTTCAATAGTGAAGGTGCACATAAGCCCACATTCTTTCCATGTGAGCTTAGGGTGGTTGTATTGAGCACAAGCCCTGCTGTTTGCACGCCAGAATAATTCACATAATTTAATGGGCTGCCGAATTTATGTGGGCCGCCTTTCCATAATGCGGTTCTTTGTGTGTTCTTGTTGACACAATTTGGCCTCTTGCTTCTCGCAAGTCACCTTTAACTGGAGAATAAATCTAAGCCACAGTGTTATTTATGTGGCCTGTCTTGTATTATGTGCTATTTAATTATGGGCTTGTTTGCTGTTCGTGCTTTGTAGAAGGATAAATAGTGTTTCCACAGTTACCTTAATTGTGGCCTTATCTTACCTTTTATTAGGCAACTTAATTGGGGAGGATGCTTCGGGTCAGTCTCTCTCTCTCTCTCTCTCTCTCTCTCTCTCTCTCTCTCTCTCACTTTATTCACTTCTTCAGCTAGTGCACACCTGGCCTTTTAATAAAAGCCCACAGCTTTCCTTCCAATTAACCTGAGAACCTTCCTTTCATTTGACCATGAGCTGTTTGCATAGTCCACTCCATCGTTTGCTCTCAGTAATTGACTTGGCCGTCAGCAGATGTTTGCCAACCCCAAACCTCCCTCCTCTCTGGCTCTGCGTTAACGGGAAGTCCTTTGACACAACTGAGCAGCGTCTGCTAATTGTCTGTCTCGTAAAGTACCCATAGGAGAGGAAGTACTGAGTTCAAGCCTAGACCTCTCCTGCTCTTGGCTCTTTATTCTCCATTCCAAGTGGAGCACAGCAAGACGCTGGGGATTTGTTTTTTCCCTTTTCTTGCTTTCTTAGCAGGCCTTATGGGAATACAAGGACAAGAACGAATCAAGACAACGCCGTGGCAGCCCATGAAAACAATCCTCATTTTCATTGCCTGGATTGTAACTAGCAGTTTGCTTCATTGTAAAGGTATGAGTGAACTGAAAAACTGGCAAATGCAGACCACTCTAAGTTTCCTTGTCATCAGAGGAAATGAGTGCAGAGCAAAAGAGTGCAGCAGTACAGGAAGATAAATACAGCTTGGCGAAGCAGTGGTATGTGATTCCCTGATTAGTGACTGTTATACAGTGGCAGCGTTGACATAGTTCTCCAAACAGGTAATGACTAATGACGGACGTGATAAGAATTTTATCATCAACAGCAACTGCTGAGGGTAATGGTAGTGGGAGAAATCAAAAATAGGTGTGCTTCTCAGGGCAATAATGAGCAATGTTTAACAGTGGAAAGCGATGCACAGCCAGATCAAACTATAGTTAAGTTTTTAGCTTCAGTAATGGGGGTTCATCATCCTGTAAATATTTCTGAAATGTAAAAAAAAAAAATCTATCTGAAAACATCAAATATTTATTAATAACTGATCATTTCAGAGTAATTTTATGCTTGGAGGAAATGGAATTATTGGTGAAATGACTAAAGAGACGATACCTTGAAGTGAGAAACTTGTAATTGATATTAAAAGTGTGTTGCAGTCTCAGCTTTATTCTGTTTACTTGGTTGGGGCTTTTTAAGGATTTGCACATAAGTTGAAATGCACAGTGATGACCATTTTCTTGTGATTTCATGGAAACGCGCTTCACTTTGTTAGCCTAACTTTTCAACTAGAGGGTGAGAAATGGTTACATAATTATAGAATGTATGACTCCAGAGAATAGAAATGGCCTACAATTCATATGCAGGCCACATCTGCACAGATGTCCAGGCCAAACCTTTGGTTTTCCCTGTGCGCTAATGAAATATGGGGGTGGGAGCAGCTGAAGTTGGGCCAGTCAGTACAGCTCGTTAAAGATGTGAATCTGTTGGATATCAAAGAAACAGGAGATTTGTGTGTATTGGGTCCTTTTAACTTTCATGATGCCTAAATACATGAGACATGGGTGTCACCAGACATTGTAAATCATATGAGTATGGGTTCCCTTTTTGAGTCTGGATCCTTTCAAGGATTCCTCCTCACGTTGTCTCCGGGAGTTTTTCCTTGACCCTGTCATGAAATTACAATGTCCTGCTTTGCTCACTGGGGATTAAATTTAAGATCTACATTACTGTGCAAAAATCTTGAGCCAACCTGTATATATTTTTAGTGCAGATTTTCTTCGATACTTATTTGATGAATTCTGCATCATCAAGTCAGTACAAAAACCAAAACATTACTTTTCCCCCCCAAAAAAATTAAAATTGAAAATCATTTGTATTTCCGTAAGGAAAGCAAAATATGACCACCTTTCAGATTAAAAAAAACAAAAAAACAAAATGGCAACAGCCAACCATAAGGAATTCTTCTGGGTTTTGTGGCAAAAAAGAAGTAAGATGTATTTTTCTCTTAAGTAGAATGATCTAATACTATTATTTTTGAAACCATCTTTTTTTTTTTTTTTTAAGCAAAGGGTGGGCCAAAACTTTTGCACAGTACTATATATCTGGATTTCTGTAAAATTGCTTTGTGACAATGTCCATTGTTAAAAGTGCTATATAATATAAATAAACTTGATTTGAATTTGTTCCGCATCATAAGACTAGTGTTAACTCTGTGGTTTTTGAAAAAATAAATGGAGATTGTGTATTTAAAAAAATAAATAAATAAATAAAAAATACGGCCAGATGATTGGGATCACATTCTTACACTTGTAAGTTGTGCGTCTCAATAAGTTTGTGTGTATTGAAATGCTGATTAAAACTGAAACCTAGGCAGTTACTAAAAACACTTTCATTGTGAATAAGCCATAAAAGAATGGTAGTGGAGCGGTCTTAACCTGAACTCATTTGCATGATCTGTGCTGTCCCCATTGCTTTTTCAGTCTGAAAATTGCTTTTGTTCTGTCTGTTTAAAGGTAGATTTTTTTTCTTTCTTCCTTCCTTCTTTTATTTAAAAATGTTAGTACTTGTGAAAACCTGAGTGTACACAGATAAGCAGTAACATGATTCTGTACCTTTTAACTTTCCTTCTTGTATCAGCACTTTTGAATCCCCTGCTATGATGTACACCGTTTTAAAATTCAGAGAAACCTGCCAGTTTGAGCCACATCACATCCTGTCTTGGTCCTTGTACTGAACTGCAGGAAGTGACGCTTTCTGATAAGCCTGATCTCACTCTCACTAGTGCGCAGAACCGTCATTGCGACCATCGTGCCAAACACAATATTGGACAGGACAGGACAGGGGGCTCCATGGGGACCGCGATAACAGCAACAGAGTATGCTTTTGTCTCTCTTGATCTTTTCTACTCTTTGTGCTTACATGCAGATCCTACTCCTGAGACCAACAAGCTCACAAACTGATATTTATCTATGCCTCTACTACTATGTCTCCTTTACTTTCAGCACAGGTTCCCAAACCTGGTCCTAGAGTACCTGCTGTCTTACACATTTGAATTTTTTCCCTGCTCCAACACATCCACATCAGTTCAAGAAGGGGTGGGGTGGGGGGTAATTAGCTGATTAGTTAAATCGGGTGTGTGGCGTGTTGTGAAAAATACATGTACAGGATGGTGGCAGTCCAGGACCAAACCTCAACCTGTCATATGCTGTATGATGTTGGCAGTGATGAGAGGTGTATATGTATCCTTATCACAAAATTATTCCATAGAGTCTATCTATCTATTTATCGGTCTATCTGTCTATCTATCTCCTTATGTAGTCCTATTTGGAAATGATCCAAACAGGAATAAACGAGCAGTATTTTAACCATATGTCATGAGTTGCATAAATTCAGAAGCACAGTATAAGAAACTTAAATGAGATATTGGAAAACAAACACTGATCAAAATTAGGGAACACTTTCAGATACCTCCCAGTTATTGGTGTTAATCTGGCGGCTGGTGCTAATTTCCTTCATTATCTGACAAACCCTATTTAACCGGCAGCCTAACTTTCCAGTTACACTGGTCAATAAAAAAAAAAAAAATTTGTTTGCTACTGAGAACTTAACTGTTCCTAGTTCATTTTTTTATGCTGATTTTCAGATTTGTAATTGAAATTCAGCTACCACGTCAGGTTTCTGAGATGCACGTTGCTGACGTTTTAGACAAATTGCCGTATCGGCACAATATTACGAGTATGAACTATGTCATACCATACTTGTGTTAAGGAGTTACTGTGAAAACAATCATGAA
>JAQLOM010000006.1:3222162-3234168 GCA_030068315.1 Chrysichthys thysi
AGAATCCGTTCTGAAGGCCCTCTAACATAAAATAAATGTCGAGTCAACTGTTGCTTCAACCAATCAGATTTTGAGTTTGACTCCGGGGTGGGGGGTGGGGGGGGGCTTCTAGAAGGCCTTGCAACGTCACTGTATTCAGACCCATTGATTGGATAGGATGGGGAAATAGCTGAAGCTAGCAAGCCTGTCACAGACAGGTTTGTCGGTCACTTTCAGGACACTAACTATGAGCGGTACCCATGGCTCACAGGATGGATTTTGTGTACAAATAATCCTAATTTTTGGTGAGTAAAATGTTGCAATATTATTTGGGAAAATCGCAAGTTTATGAGGAAATTATTAATGTTTTTATGTGTGTCACGGCTGTAGAACGTGTTCACCCCTGGTTTGTCTATTAAATAAAGGCATTATTGTGGCTACAGGAGTTATCTATCTGCAATGCAATGGCTCCTTATACTGTATTTCTGCATATTAATATAGTTTTTATAATCATAAATTAGTTTTTGAGGGCCAGGTTGATTCAGACCAGTGTTTAAATTGGCTTTTGTAAGGAGGGGGAGCCCTTCATTCACTGGTAGGTTAATCCCAACCAGTTCAATTTTTATCCACTTTATTTTGTTACATTCTCCTTTGAGATTTTTTTTAATGAAAATTTAAAAAGAATGACAGTTTTTTTTTTTTACATAAATAAATGTAAACTTATCTGTACAGTTCTATGTGATTCTCTGATAACTCCATCGGCCGAACATAGGCACATGTCTACTTGAAATTTCAACCTCCCTTTGGTCAATCATGAAATCCCTGATACATTTAATTATCCACTATGTAGGATTTGGGGAGATTTATTAGCAGAATTAGAATACAGTAATCGTAAGGATGTTTTCATTAGTGTATAATTTACCTGTAACTACGAATCGGTGTGTTTTCATAAGCTTGAATGTGCCATTTATGTCTACATAGGGAGTGGGTTCGCCTCTGTGGAGCCGCCATATCGTGCTGCTACAGTAGCCCAGAATGACAAACATCTAGAGAGCACCTTTTTCCATCATTACTCATTAACATTTTGAGCATTCGCTAATATGGCTCATGCTCCAGCTATGCCTAATCCCTGCTCCAAATCAACTTCAATGCCAGTTTCAGAAAAGCTTTAAACCAAATAAATGCAGCAGAGGGCCCTTTTAGCATCATGCATCCCCGACCATCAATCATGAGCATGGATGGTGGTCTTTCACTGAAATAAATGCCCCCAACAGTGACCGAGGCAATGCTGCAGCCCTTCAGCTAACAAACAGGTGCATAAAAGCTCTTTTGTTACCATATAGAAAATCACTTTTTTTGGTTGTGGATATATTTTCTCAGAGAGAGACTACACCATGTAACTGACCAAAAATGAATATTTAATACTTAATATCAGTCTTATGAATAATGTTAATGTATTCTTTTTAATCTTTCAGGAGCACTGTTTAAAATTTACAGACTCAATTACTATAGGATGAAAAAGCAGAATGGACTCTAACACATGGGTATTGATGTCAAGACATTTTTTATATTTTGATCCCCATAAATAATTAGCTAGTGATTCTGCTTTCACCAGCTGGATGCTGTTAAAGCTTCGACATACACAGCAAGGCATTCTTTTTCTGGATAAGTTTCCAAAGGGAAAAAAAAAAAAATTAAATAAATAAATAAATAAATAAATAAATAAATAAATAAATAAATAAATAAATAAAATAAAATAAAATAAAATAAAAAATAAAACACCACCACTCTTTGGGAACCTAGAACTATAGTATTGACAAAGCAAAGAACCCTTGCAACACCTTCGTGGACATTTTACTTTTTGGAGGCGATTCTGGACGTAGCGAATGGATCTGTAGTCTTTTGTTTCTTGTCTTTCAAACATAAGACCAAATAAGTGTCGGTGCAAATAAACAGGTCATCATGAAGAGGGAAATCAAAATAGCATCAATCACAGGCAAAGGCAAAACACTTGGCGTGCCAAAATCAACTGTTTGGTTTAATGTTAACATTATTAAATAGCACGATCACACTGGTGAGCTTAACTGTGTCAAACAACCTGACAGGCCATGGAAGACCACAGGGTGGATGACTGAAAAATGCTTTCAATCATGAAGAAATGTCGAACAAAATAAAAAAAGAAAAAAGTTATCAGGGCCAAAACAAGGAAGAACTGGAAATGGCTGCATCACAGGGTGGCCAAACGTCACTAGGACAGATGTGTAGTGAGTACACCAGGGCAAATATTAAGTTCCTGCATTAAGGCAGAGCCCCGGCTCAAACACTACAATAGACACCAGGTTCCCACACTAGGCTAGATAACCTTCAACTGGAAAACATGGAGTAAGGCAATTTACCAAAGAGACAGGTTAATTTTGGTCATCTGAAACTGCAGTAATATTTTAAGGACTGTGATTGCTATGTCATCAACAAAGGAAATAAAGCTAAACGCTTTTGCTGGCATCAACGTGTTTACGGCCATCTAGTTTAACCACCATGGTAGGTTTACAGTACGGACATGCTTCAGTCTCATTTGTATGTGAGAATCAAATCCACATGATCAGGGCTGCAGGAATCTATATCCATTCACTACTGCTGTAGACATTTAATCCAAACTATGTACAATTTTAAAGCGTAACGCTTTTGGCTTGTAATGCTTCAGAAAATACCCCTTCATCCTGAGTGCAGTGTGAAGTGTAACAAAATTACAAGCCAATTCAATTATGATCCAGCAAAATGAGTCAGAGTGACCCTTGTTTTCGTATATACCCCCCACATGCACGCACATCTTACAATCCATAAGAAGACCTTCTGCTGATAATTATTAATGGCAGTATATGCAATGCAATATTAATACATTGCCTACACCCAACACTATCTATAATATCAGAGAGTTAAAACAGTTTTCCTTGTGAGGACTAGCCACGCACCCCTACAAGGATCATCGTGACTCATTTTGCTGGACCGGGTCACATACGGACAACACGGCGCTCTCTCTCTCTCTCTAGCTTTTTTTGTGAATTATGTTTATGTTGAATTAGTGACCCCTGCAGCTAATCCAATCCAAAGCAAAAAAAAAAAAAAAGAAAAGGAAAAAAACCAGATCAGCTATCATCTACCCAAAGACACTCATCAGACGCTGTTCTTTATCATATTTTCTTCAAGCCATGAGCTTAACTTTCACTGAAGACACGAGGAAGAGACCTGCATCAATACTGGACTAGCACCCTAAATAACCTACACTGAACTGAAATAAAAAAAAAAAAGAAAACTGTATTCATGCTGGCATAAGGTGAAATGTTTTCAGTGGGGATAGAAGTGATGAGCAAAACCTCGGTGAAGTGATAGCTTTTTACTTTCAGTACTTTTGCTTACTTTCAGGCCAGATGTGAAGCTTGCAGAGCATACTGGGTGCTTGTGTGGTGCGTCAAAACACATTTACCACGTTCAGTTGTTTACAGTTCAGTTTAATAAAAATTACATTATTTTAATTTTAAGAAATTTGCATTACTTTACTTTATTTTTTTCCAAAATGATTCCAAACAAAGGATCATTTCAAAGTGGACAAAAACGTCACATCACATTATTTGACCTTTTCACAATGCACACAGTTTATGATGTTAATTTGTCTTGCTGACGTTTGATAAAAGTCTGCTTTTATGGAGGGGTGCCCTTTTTAGCCATTATGAAAAATTCTGATTTTATGTCTCATTAAATATTTCAGGAGGAACAAAATGGGAGAAAAAGCCATAATGTGGGCTTACATACAGCAGAGTTCACCAACACACTTGGCTTAAGAATGAACAAGGATTATTTATTTATTATTATTTATCTATAACAAATTAAATTGTTTGCTTTACTAATTTCACCCCACCTAATGAACATCACTTCAGTAACTTCTCTAATGTGCAAAATCATGAAAGAAACCTTACTCTTGAAATATAGTGGTCTGATATACTGTAGAAAACCAGAACATCTTAAATCCGTTGGCCTCAGAAGCAGCTACATCCTTATTCGACAGACTGATTGGGACATCAGAAGCAAAGTTTGCATAACAATTTGCTGAAATTTGCACTTTAATTGAAGTATCATCTTAGAGAGCAGATCTCCGCCTCCTTGAAAGCGACGACGGGAGAGGGTGTGAAAGATCAGAACAGCACATCCAAAAGCAGATCTGGCTCCTGACACTTGCTTTTATCTCATTCGCTCATTTCATTTACTGTAAATGGGATCGCTCCTGAGACACGACATAGCGCACTAATCCAGGGTTAATGGAGCGCAACCATGTGGACCCTTCTAGCACTTTGGATCACATGATGCAAACAGCTAGCAGCTGTCAAAAACATGCTCAGCTGAAGAGGATGGCATGAGGCGGAAGTACCACAAGCATTTTTGGGTGTTGAATTACAGAATGCGTAAGCCAAAGCTATACCAGAGTTCTTTTTATTACGAAATGGTAAAGCTTTTCATGAAGGTTCCTTAATTGGAATCACTTCATTCATTAATAATCATGAACAAGCCATTAATATTGTACAATACAATATAATTAGTAAAACAAATACTAGTTTGTAACACATAATTGACTTAACATTTGTAGCAGAGACATTTTCAGGTAACTCTAGATTGTTGCATTAATGGATCAGGCCTTTCACATAATGACTGCATTGTTTCTAAAGACAGAACCCTTATTGGTACAGTCTAGTTTTTGTCCTGTTGTGTATAGTTTCCTGAGCTGAAACCGTTGCTAGAGTCTGATATTAATCCCTCCATCAGGCCTGGAAAATATCGGTCTGTCTGGACATCCTTATGAAGAAGTCATTATATAGTAGAGGTTTTACAGACTAAACTAAGCGCTAGTTAGGCAATGGAAAAACAGCAAGGAAGATGGTAAATAAAGCTAAAATGTACTTCACGTCTGAAAATATGATTCTAAAGCCAATTCAGTGTGTAACATTGTGCAAGATTTTTTAATTTATGCTTTCATATTCTTTAGGTTTAATGGAACAGTATCCCGTTCACATAATTTTTATGGTTAATTGTAGAGATGTTTGCTTGGGACTGGTTTTTTTTCCCCCACTCCAACATGCCCCCCAAAGGAATTCTGACCAATCCCATGTACTGCATTTATTTTTGTTGTCCTTTAAAGCTAAATAAAATGTTATGGCTACTGCTGTGGGAAATAGCCCATCCAATGCCACCGGCATTGCATGTCAATATCCAGCTTCATTCCGCTAGTTTAAAGCCTGTCAGTGTTGACAAAAGGCCGATCCAGACTTGTTTACAAATCCTACTGAGGCTGGAGTGAAACATGGCGGTTTGACTTCTGGGTGACGGTCAGCCTGAAAAACCTCAAAATTTCCTATAAGGAGAGCTCTGATGGACATCAGTTTCTATGCTGAGTGCTCTCACTTTCAGAAGGGCACTCTGAGAGCACAGGTCTTGTAGTCCTGGACAACCAGGACAATAGTCGAGTCTTCTATAATATTCAAACCTCAACCTCATTCATTATATATGCCTGGATATATTGCCAATGCAATCATATTTCTACATTGGCTATGTTTTGTCACTACTGCCCACGATCTACTGGATTTTAAGATGTATGGCATTGTCGAGCACAGACATTCATCAAGCCCAAATGTACAGTATTATCAGCTCCACCAACGAAAGGGTTCTACACCATGCCACCAATTTTCAATCCTGCACACAATCAAACCTCAATGAAACCACAACTTCTTTGGCATCCACATGGCATCATTCACATGTGTGCATTTTAAATAGCGCAATGATATGATGCATGCATTATTTTGTAAATCTATAGCACAGATTTATTTCCTTTTATTGTTAACATGTAGCCTAATTTTTTGTGTTGTAATTCATCAGCATTGAACTGCTTTAATAAAACAATTTAAAAAGCTTGCAGTGTTTTTGTACTGTTATGGAGTTTTAGAAGTAATTTTACGTCACTGCATGACACAGAATTTCAGGTGACCGCTCGAGTCGGAGATAAAAACGCTAACAAATAAGTATTAGTACAACTACTGCAAAAGACATGTAGAACTTGGGGATGCCTCCTTCACCAATAAATCTAGTCCTATTTTAGTCATTTGACCTTGATCCTATTTGGATCCTTTCCAAAAACTAGATGGCTGATCTGCTGGTTACTTGACAAATTTCATATAAAATCCTACAAAACACTCAACCACTTGTTTTTGAGAAATCACATTAATGAGAATTTCAGACAGATGCTTGAAGGCTAATTATTATTATGAGAATCAAAATGGCTCAATCATTGTATTTTAACGGTGAACATTGCATTCTGGCGCTCCCCAAGAGTATTTACCAGCAATGGCTGTTAGTCATTACTGGCATGAGGCTGGCACTTGCCCAATTTGGAACTGTAGCTTCAAAAATCACACTGTGGTTATTCCCAGCAACTGAAATGTAGCAAAGTTTAAATATTTGCCATTAAGCTCAATATTGACTACAGATTCTCATTGGCTGTGAAAATAAGAATGTTAAGCATTGCAGTCATTGCTCCTGCATCATGATCCCCAGCCAATTTGGAGTCACAGAGCTACCCAGCTGTAGCTATGCAGTAAGGGCTCTGATGAATCCCCAGGATAATGAGATCATGGCTAAGCCTGAATAAGCAGTTAGCTAGAAAGCTAGATGATGCAGTGACAAGTCCAACTCTGAAAATCTTGAAAGCAGCTGGTCGGTGCATGTTGAATTCATTCATTTTTTGTCTCCCAATGACAACAAATTAACAGGATGTTCAAACCGGTTTTTCCTTGTGTTTCTGCTTGGCCTATTTTTCCCATCAGGCCATATTTCATTTTGGGGCTAAAATTAATGAACAATTACGAATGACTCAGAGCTTTATGAGGAATTACTGCCTAATGGCAAGCAAGGCAGATTACAGCTTGTAATCCATTATGGATCACTGTGTCCCATTTAAACAGCAGGAAGGTGAAGGCAAAGGTGGATGACAACAACAGGAGAAATGTTCCAGGAGCTGCAATTTTATAAATGTTGTATTCACATAAAATTGATTTCTGCATATGTCGGTCCTTTTTTTTATAATATCTTTTAGGAAAACAGAATAAGGCTCCAGAGTATACATTATAACAGAGAACAGCATATAGTATAGCCTACTAATATATAATGAATAGTTTTAGGGGGGGGGGGGGGAAAGAAAGATGAATTTCCCCATTTTGTTATGTGCAAGCTAGAAAATAATTTATTTTTATTTTCTTTGGGTTTTTTTTTTTCTTTTTTTTCATTTTCATTTTAAATTATAAAACCATAAACAGAAGATACATGGACTGCATCTCAGTGTTGTCGCATAGCACAGATTTTAAGGATGTTGAATTGGAGAGAACTAGAGTTGTGCAGGATCTTGGTGGAAGCGACAGTAACGAGGGATGTTGTGCAGTTATTGCTCAAGGACTTTCAGTATTCAAGGCCTTCTTTTTATTTTTTTTTAGCCATTATGTTTGGTCACTTACCTAGTCTATGCTCTGGATAACAGAACAAAGCTGTGCACACAATCCTTTCAGAAGCATAGAGAACGACTTAACCATGGGAAATGCAATCTTCACTTTTATAAATTATTATACAGACCACTGAATAGCTTCCTTCCTCACTAATAAAAGCAACAAATGGTCTATACGCATAATGCTAGATACTAGATGCCACAAGATGATGCCACTGAGTACGTTTTCCTGAATCATCATGATCTGCATATCAAAATGTGTTACATGAGATTCATCGGTGTAAAAAAAATAATTAAAAAAAAACAAAACAAAACAAAAAAAAAAAAAAAAACAAAAGATTACAGCTTGTGTCTTTTAGAAAGAGGATGTCTTTGGTCATGGCCCCACGTACTGTTAACAAAAAGGTTTAACAAAAAGCCACAGTGTAGATATTTAAAAAATATTATTTCTAACACAAAGACAAAATGACTTCCGTGGTACTGAGTAGGTGGGAAATAAATATGAAGGAAATGGTTATGGATGGAAGCGGCAGCAACAAGTGACAAAAGCAACTGGAAGTCATTCATTTCCAATGGGCTACAGCGTGACATGACAAGTCATTTGCCACCAAAATCACTGCAAACCCTAATTAAACTCAATAATCAATGCAAAGATCAACTCTATGCAAACGAGAAGCAACAGAGTCAAGCAGAGGGTAGAAGTGCAGTGACTGAGTGTTACTTTGTGGTCTATGGAGAAATTCCTTCCAAAATATATTTTTCAATGAGAAAGTACCCGATTGGTGGGTTCACCCATATATTATTGTATATTGGGCAATACATTAATCGGCCTGCTGATTAATTAGAAAAGTGATGCATCTCCTGTCAACACATCTGTAGCCCACTTCTTTAACAGAACATTAGCAATGCCCTCAAGCTGGCTGCAGGTGACATCTCAGGACAGCGACACAGCACTATACAGTGACAAAATCCCTGCTGGTGTGAACACAGGGTTAACCCTTTACTGCTCAGTTGTATAAATGAGATGAGAAATGTGAGTCACTATGAATAAAGAGTGCATCACAAAACAAGGACAGGACAAACAACGGTGATCAGCGATTAATCACTGAGAATCATACTTATAAGTGTGAGATTTGCGAAAATAGATTCATACGATTCACATGATTCACAACTGAGTCACGCTTTACACAACGGTGGTGCCTCAACAGAACTTGCTCTCTTGTATAACCAGCAGCAGTGAGACCAAGAGTGTGTGTCACTTCTGTCTGCAAAAAAGCCTAGAATTGTCACTATGCTCTTTTGTGAAATAAAGTCATGAAAGAGTCGCCAAATCTAGACACAAACACTGGATATGCATTGAAGCCTAGTGTAGTCTATTTTGCATAGAAACTAGTTAGAGCCGTCTGTGACTGCTTTAAGGTCACAGGGCTGTAGGCTGTTCAGTGGAAACTAAACCGTCTCTGCTCCAGCATGGACTGTGCAAATTCTTCCGCCTGCGCTGTCCAATTTCTGCAATCATGTGCCATCAAGTAGTGTGAAGTCAGATAGTGAGATTTTCCATTTTACACCACAGACCTGGCTTAAACACTTCACTTGTACAAAAGAGTAATTTATAAACATTTGTAGGTTGATTACCAGTTAAACAATGAATATAAACATAGGTTTCTTTATATTTATTTTTCAAAAAGAGGACAATTCCCATTATTTTTTTTTATTTAATAATGCTTTATAATCCCTAAAATTTAACGGCAAAATTTTAACGCGCATACATCCTCAAATACCCCGTTTCTGAATACTGCTATTCATCATTTATACATGAATTATGCTTTACCTCCAAATGAGGCCAGTAAGAAAATATGAAAAGGAAAAGCCACGTTTGGCTGTTTTTAAATAACATGTCGGGACAGGGAGGTTTATTACTCTGAACCAGATGGGAGCATGTGGCCAGAAATGAATCTCGTGACAACAGGGATAATTTACAAAAATGTCTACCTATGTAACCCTATTTGGGTGCAACCATACTGGACTTTAATGCAGCCCATTTTGACATAAATAGATTTCAACACGCTGTCACCTCTCCTTGCTCATTAGAATTAAGCATATCTACAGGATATCCAGATTTTTAGAAAGCTGCATTGTGACAAAGCTTTAATAGTTTTTAAAAGCATTATATAGATGAATTTGAAATGATTTGAAGTGAGCACCAACTAAACATCCATCCACCAAGAGTCAGGGGTCTTGGGGCTGCTGAGTGGTGCAAGAGGAACCAGTCAACCCAATTATCGAAAGTATGAACCCTAATAATGATGCTACAGCCGGCGATGGTCAAACAGAGTGGAGACTGACCATGACTTCTGGGTGGGAGGGATGCCGTTACTCTCTACCCAATCAAGCATGATGACAGTAGATGGGCATTTTATTGCCATTTGGAGCAAAACAGAACCAATTTAAAAACAAAATAAAAAAAAAAAGTCATTAAACCGAAGTTGAGTGATGTTATATGATTAAAGCTTTGTTTTCTCCTCTCACAAGTCATTCCTATTAAACATGGAACAGACCTGTTAAGAGATGGCACGATGATTTCGATCGAATCCACTGCCTCTTCAGGTCATGACATGTGACGAAATTGTGAAAAACAGGTTTTCATTTCAATTTTGCCAGATATCGATTTGTCGAATTAGTTTGTGATCCGCGACTGGTCGTTCAGAACATTGGGTCATGCAACGGAATCTGCGTTTTCAACTCGTTTAACCAGCAGCTGTAATATGCTCAAAAAGTCGTTGTGATACATCTCAAAAGGAAGCACATGCAAAACCAAGGGATACCATTTTAGGAAATTTGGCATGCTTGAAAACTTTACAGTGCAAAACCAACTGATCCAAATGTCAGAAAAAATTTATTCAAACTGTAGTGGTTTCAAATGCGGTACCTCTGGTTTGCAGACTGCAGTTTAGTCCAAAAAGCAACACCGAACGTGTGGGACGCCCAAACTGCTTCAGAACCCTTCCCATTTTAAACAGATGTCTCTTACTGGAGCATTTACAGGTGTAATAAATGTATACTGTATAGAGCAAATATCATAAATGACCATCAGATTATTATAAACATGTATGGTCACGGTGTTCACAACATTGATTAATCCAGTAAGACAATCCTACATTCTGCTGCAACTAGAACTTTCAAGGAGTTTGAATTTTAACTGATGTCAGATTATGCACTGCTTCAGCCGGGATACTGGCTGAAATATTGATCTGCCATTTCAGTAAGGATTTTGCTGTGCACTTGATATTTCTGTTCATCATTTCTATAAATTAAATCTGTCAAACACAAACGCATGCCCAGCCAATAACCAGAGGAAATTTTAATTGCATGGGAAATATGATATTTGGTTACACCACATTAGATACTTTTTTTTTTCTCCTTCTAGTGGTTAACCAAATAACCGTCCATTAAGTTGGGTAGAAAGCACATCCCTAATCACACACCAGGTCTTTCAAAACAGAAAGGCCATCAAAATTCATGCTCTAATACAACACCTTTACATGCTGATCTCAGGTAGTTTGCACGCCCAGGCTTTTTCAGAACTGATTAAACATTTTGCATGCATCCCAGTGCTGGCATCACACAACAGTATATGCTGTTCAAAACAGCCGGATGTTACATACCTCCACTGATAAAGATGGCCTTATTACAAGGAATAATGTAAAGTTTTAGGAAAAGCTTTTAGTGAACAAGTTGGGGGTGGGGTATGCAGGAATACCTTGCTAATAGAGAGATTTGAGTAAATTTTTCCAATTAAAAAAAAAATCCACAGTGGATGTTATGAAATATGCTTATAGCAACAAAATTTGAACTGACCATCAAGATGAGACAGCAGAGTTTGTTTTAACTAGCAGACTTAACATAGCATGCCGTGATTATCAGCTGATATGAGCTAACATGCCGATAAATCAGTAGCGATGTTTATAACAGCCAATAAATTACAGTTTAAAAAAAAGAAAAAGAAATGGACAGATGGAAGATGGATTTGTCAACTATGAGTGCCGTCCTTGCATAGTTTCAAAATCTGAGGGCACACTGAAAACACTGTCGTCTAATTACGTACGCTATACCTTGAAAACACATAATTAATAACTGTGCGTGTTTCCAGATGAATAGTTATGTATATATAGTTATGAATAGGCCTAATTAAAATACATAGTACTGTTGTGTACATTGTTCACTCCCCCCCCCATGTACATTTAAGCCTGCTGAAATATATTTGCAGTCTTCACAATATTTTATTATACAGTGGAACCTTGGATTGCGAGTAACTTGGTCTGCAAGTGTTTTGCAAGACGAGTAGTATGCATACGTTTTGTCTGCTGAGTCTCACGTGATCACAACTTCTCTCTCTCACTCACTGCGGAATTGTGACTCACTCGTATAGTCAACATCCGCACTAGCGTAGAAAAAGACTGAGGAATCCCTCACTTCAAATGAGATCAGGGAGA
>JAQLOM010000006.1:3281764-3303794 GCA_030068315.1 Chrysichthys thysi
ACCATTTGATAAATATAACCATTTCATTTATTTGTTTATTATACATTTTATTTTTTCCATGATGACAGGTGAGGCTCAGCCTCCCCTGCCTCTCCTGACCGCACGTCACTGGTAAATTGGTGCGACACCACAAGCCACCAGAACAGCTTCAGTTGTATTCGGTTAGTGTTTTGATGATGATGATTATAGTTGGCCCTATGGATGGGGCGGAGTCATCTTGAAAATAGCCACTCCCATCAGCAAAGAAAGGTTTCATCAGGATAAAGGTGATCGATCGAATACATTTTTTTGTATTTGTAGTGCCTCCTCCCTTCAAGAGCTTATGTGGATTCAAGCCATGTGAGCAAAATAAACAAATTTCCCACACAATATGAAAGACAAAGTCACTGTTTTTTCCTTTTAATTCATCGCCCAACTGTATAAACGTGTAGACAAAGGGAGTGATTGTGGTGTAATCCAGGAAGAACGAACTTTCCTCTCTCTCTGTACATTTTGTAGACTATGCGGCATGTTTTCCTGACTTCACCATTCACATATGGATGAAAGGAAATGACATTGCAGCCTTGGCACAGTGCAAGATTTGCTAGAACAAAGAAAATATACGAGATAAGAGTTGTGAATGGCGTCTGATTGCCTGTAGGTTTACGTTTGATATGGCTTTTTGATTACGACGTTACATTAAGGCGACACTAGCCATGATGGATGAGCTGTGTTCAGCACACTTTCCCACACACTCCTCTAACTCGCCGCCTTCTTGCCTCCACCAGCTGGTCCCAGATGCCTCTGCTGACTATTTCCTGATGGAAGAGAAGATACCACTGTCAAAGGAAAAGTCCGAGGCAAAGAAAGTTCCTCAGCAGCGCCCTCTAGCGTCCGATGAGCGAGTTCTCAAAGTGCTGCACAGCTGGCAGCCTGAGGAGGGCTACGTGGGTCGCATATGCCTTAAAGCCAAGCAGGAGGTAAACAGAGGTCTCACACACACACGTACACACGTTTATTCCCCCAAAAGTGTAGAACTCCGAACTCATTTTTACTGTAGAGCAGGCTTTTCCAATGGAGCAGCTGGAATAGTGGAATAGTTTACTGAACAGTGGCTCATGACTGTAGATTTTGGCGTAGCAGGACAACGTTAATACCGGCTATAATAGCCTCTCACCTTAATTTTGTTTGAGGCGTGCTTGACTTATGATGCAGGATACTGTCTAGTGAATTAATAACCCTGTTATGTGGTAGCTAACATTCGACACCAGACAGTATTGCAGCTCGATTCGAGCAGTTTTAAATTTATTTTTGTTCAGCTGTGTTTAATCCAGCAGCTGTGTCTTTCGTCTTGAAAAGACCTTAAACTAGCCAAAAAAAATCAAGCATTGAAAAAGGGAAATGTTTATTTTTCAAGGCATCTCCTGAGACTTTGCTTTGCATTTCCTCAGACTTTGCTTTTTCAGAAACAAAGCCGATATAAAGATATTATCTGCTCCATAATCCCTGTTTCCCTCTCCCAGGCTGTGCCTGTGTTAGATTTAATTCTGACTATTTGCTATAAAAGCAGGGCGGCATCATGGTTCAGTGGTTAGCACGGTCATCTCACAGCATGATGGTTCTGGGTTCGAACCTGATGGCTGACTTAGTTCTTTCTGTGGGTAGTTTGCATGTTCTCCCCACACCTGTGTGGGTTTCCTCTGGGCCCTCTGGTTTCCTCCCAGTCCAGAGACATGTAGATTAGGTCAACTGCCTTTTCTAAATTGCCCATAGGGGTGAAATGTGTATGGTTGTTTGTCTCAGTGTTAGCCCTGCAGCTTCCTCATGACCCTGCCAGATTAGCACTACAGACAATGGATGGGTTAAAAGCTTTAATTGTGGCAGTACTGATAAAGCCACTAATAAATTTTCCCCATTTTTTTCATATTTATATATAAAGTCACATTAATTTTCAGAATCATTTCCGTTGATAGTATGTCAGAACTTGGTATACTTTGACGCTAATATATATATATTTTTTTTAATTCCAGAAAAAAAAACTGACCAGATTGTGATCCTTTGTGCTGATTTTTTAAAAAACCCAAAAAGAACAACAACAAAAAACCTCATGTAACCTTGAAGCCATAATAGTGCTCTTACCAGACGTCGCTAGAATTGGGAACTGATATCAAGAACAGATTTATTATTATTCTATTTTGCAGACTATAAGATGTCTAGCAATGAGGGTGTGTTTGCCTTTTGCTACAGTTTTGAAACTGAAGAGAATTTGACCTGCATGTGTGACTTGATTGTATGCATGACATCAGTCATTCTTGATTGTAAAATGCCCTTGGCGCTGTTGTCTGAGAGGAAAGAGAGAATTCTTAGAAAAAATAAATAAATAAATAAAAATAAAAAAGTTGTATTTGTTTTCCCGCCTGCAGTTTTTGTGTCCAGCACTTTCTTTACTCCCCCTGCTGGCTAGTAAATGAACTGCACCCTGCCCTGCTGTGTCTAAAGCATAGTGTATTGGCAGAATCTGAATGAGAAGAACGCCGTGATGGATCGAGTGGAGGAAGTAAACAGTGGAGGAGAGGAGGATGTGTTCTTTGTTCAGGTTCATGACGTTTCCCCAGAGCAGCCTCGCACGGTCATTAAAGCCCCACATTACAGCACTGCACTGGACATCATTCAGCAGGTCAGACCAACGTACAGCACCGTGGTCAATTTTATTTTGAATGGGATTTAAGAGCATGCTGACATACTGTACTAGATTAATGTGTGTATATTGCAAGTGTGTGAGCTCAGAAGTTTAGAAATCTCGGTTGGTTTGTGTATTCAGCACTCTCAACCTCTCACTGTCCTCTGTGTCTCTGGTCGCAGGCTCTGAGCAAAGCCAAGTACTCAGTAAGCATCCTGAGCAACCCAAACCCCAGCGATTACGTGTTGATGGAGGAGGTGGGCCGGGATGCTCCCGGGAAGAAGGTGTCTTCAGCTAAACCCACTCAGCGTGTGCTGCCTGATCACGAGTGCGTGTTCCAGGCCCAGAGCAAGTGGAAGGGCCCTGGCAAGTTCATCCTCAAACTCAAGGAGCAGGTATGAGACGATATGAGATGAAAGCTCAGTTAGTTCGCAAATGTAATTAAATACAAGATGCCATCCAGGCCTTTTAAACACATTAGTGCCAACCTGAACTCCATTACACATTATGACTCTTACTATAAGTGATACAAATGATTTGGTTTATTCTATGCGTATACGTGACATCAATCCCTCCTCCTCCTTCTCTTTGCTTATTTGTATGTGTGTGTGTGTGTGTGTGTGTGTGTGTGTGTGTGTGTGTGTGTGTGTGTGTGTTGTAGATTGGGCGAGAGGACAAGAGGAAGTGCGTGTCGTTTGCCAGTGAGCTTTGGAAGCTGAAGAGCCGCAGCCGCAGTGTGACGATGAATGGGCCTGGCTCAAATGAGGCAGCACACAGTAAGGAGGAGCGCGGCGCTCCACCTCCACCTGACGCCTTGGACTGAGCGCACGCCTGTCGATGTGTGTGTGTTTGTGTGTGCAGTGCATGGAGTCCTGGCCAGGTAGGGGAGCTTCAGAAAGGTGACACCAGCAGGCAGCTTAAACCAAAATTCTGGCCTAAAAAGCTTTCTAGCCTCTTTTTATCTAACCTGTGCTGATTGTTTGATTACCTGATTAGCTGCACACACTTCCGGGTTCTGGTGTAAGTGCTGTCTTGTCTGCAGGCTTCGTAAATCGATTAAATCACCAGGACGCAAGTGTGCTGTCATTTGGTCAGTTCAGAAGTCTAGTTTTATCTCAGCAGTGTTGGTTAAACTGTGCAAAAAAACAACAAAAAAAAACAGTCATTCAGAAAAATGTACCCATACACTGCAAGCTGCATATCATGTGAATTACACTCAGGCTACATCCAGCAGTCACATTGTGCTAATTACAAAACAGCTACTACTTTTAGAGCTTTGCTGGCTGTCTGGTGAATTGCAATTACAAAGAAAACAACCCCCTTAGAATAAAAGCAGTAATATCTATCCGTCATTGTGTTTATACAGTTGAGGTCCGAAGTTTAGATACACTCCGCGTGGACATGAGTGCTGTGGCAGTTTTGGACTTTCAATGATTTCTTTGAAGTTTTTCTGAGGAAGAATGCTTGCACAACATGTGTTTTAGTAGACAAAAAAAAAAAGAATTTGGTGCACAAGTTTGAGTCTCTTTTGGGTTTCTGAAACCAAGACAGCATACATACAGCACACCTATTTGACCCAACACTTTCGGTAGCCGTCAGCAAGCTTCTGACAGAATTCTGATTGCGCTTCTTAGCAGAATTGGTAGAGTTCAGTTATATTTGTGTGTTTCCTGGCAACAGACAGACTTTTAAGCACAGTCCACATATTGTCGATAGGGTTGAGATCAAGACTTGTCTTAAGCTTAATGTCTGCTTTATTCATCCCAAAACTAGCTTTGATGTGTGTTTAGGGTCATTGTCCTGCCGGAACGCCAAATTGTGTCCAAATTTCACCATCTAGCTGATGGTTTGAGGTTATGCTGAAGAATTCTGAGGTTCTTCATTATTCCACCCACTTTTGTGCAAATGCATCAGATCCACTTGCTACCGCTATGCTACCATGTATGATGCTACCACCACCATGCTTAACAGTTGGTACAGTGTTGTTCTGTACCTCTGCTCATTGTGGCCAAACATCTGATCATGCAACTTGCCTTTAGAAGGCTTTTTCTTTATTCATGGGGTCAGCTACAAACTTTTAGTTGAGCTTAAATGAGTTGTATTTGGAGCAGGGGCTTCTTTTCTCGACAGCAGCCTCTCAGTCATTGATGATGTTCAAGGCCATGAAATTCTCTTGACTGTAGTCAGTGTTCTAGCAGGTTCCTGTTAATGACAGGCCTGTGCCTTGATGGTTCCTGGGTTGATCCTGACCATCTGAATCAGTTTCCTCTCAGCTGAGGGGGACGGTTCTTCTTTCAGACTGTGTCAAATTTGCTCCACCTCCCATTAACATTTACATTTTTGGCATTTTGCAGATGCCCTTATCCAGAGCAACTTACATTTATCTCATTTATACAACTGAGCAGCTGAGGGTTAAGGGCCTCGCTCAAGGGCCCAGCAGTGGCAGCTTGGGAGGGAACTGGGAACTCCACTAACTCAACAATTAACTTAAACTTCTTGTAACAAACCCTTTTTATGTTGTGCACAGAGAAACTACCAGCATGCTTTTTTTTTTTTTTTATTTAAGATGTATATTGTATTTATATTACTCCCTGTTACTGTCTGTCAGAATCGAGAAGTCAGCAACCGTATGGTATAAAAATGACAGCCTGCTTCTTTAACTGGATCTTTTTAAGAGATTTTGCAGTGATGTGTGTTTAACCCTGAAGCACGTTTGTGATGAAACTCTCATGCAATTGTCTCCCCCCTGACAAACAAAAATTCTGCCCTAATATGATATGATGCAACGCTACCTTTGAGATCAAAACTTAATGTAACATTTGTGAATTTCATTACAGCAAAGCAAGTAATGGTTCACAGCTCATTTTCATACTGAATTTCGTGTTTGTGTGTGTGCGCACCCCATCTATAGGCTCTGCGTTGGCTCTGGGGCTGAAGGCCTGGGTGGCAGAGGCATGTCTGGGTTTTGCCCCACCGGCCCCCACGGCCTGGTCCTTCCCCCTGCTGTGGAACTGGAAGCTGCACAAATGAGCATCAAGCCGCAGCTCTCTGACCTTTACTCAACACGACGACCTCTCACACATGAGTGACGAGCATCATGAGACAGGTAGTGGTACCCTGTTAGCGGTTAGCTCCAGGCTGTGGAGCATCAAGACACAGAGCCCACAGTGACCACGCAGAACATGGAGAGTGCGAGACGCAGCCAGCAGCAGGGTCAACACTGGTTCTGGGATATGCGATGACGACGCTGAAATGAAAGCTCACTTCCTTTAGGTCACGTCAGTCTCCATCTTTGCTTTTTCTTGGTCGCTGTAAATGCCTCAAGCGAACAAGTGGTCATCGGAGGAGCTCACTCCTTCATCTTGAACTTTGACCTTTTGCAGTACTGGCCTCAAGAAAATGCATGTTGATGTACTGCATGATGTTATTTTGCACATTATTAATTATAGTCCAGTTGGTTTTGGTCACCACATATTTGTATTTAATTTAAAAAAAAAAAAAAAAAAAGGCATTTTGTATTTATATTGCATTTGGACTTTTTCAAAGAGGAATTCCTGCAGTTGACGAGATGTAAAAGTAGCACACTACGACATCACACTAATGACGCGTTTAGACCTTTTAAAAAGAAGGTTTCATTAAAGATGTGCAGACTAATTTATTTATTGTTTAAGTGGCTGCTCCTGTTTAAATTGGTGTAAGTAGTAAACATGCTCTTGTTTGGAAACTACACTTTTCCTGCAAAGACCAACAGAAAGGCACTACGACTCCTTTCTGCTTCTTTTCTTTGTACTCAGTGCATTTTTTTTTTTTTTTTTCCTCTCGCCTGTTTATTTTTTTCTCACTGATCATCATGTATGAAGTCTGTAACCTGGCATTTAATTTTACTGCACCAGTAAGTACACCTGTTTTACTGTCAATGATCTGGTGATGTTTTGAATAAATGAGACTCTTAAATGTGGGATCAGTTAGGGAAAAAGTCAGAACTTCCTTAAGGGTTTCCCCCACCCCCATTATTTCTTGATGATGTTTGTAAAAACGTTCCGCATGTTGCACAAGCGTGTCCTTTGCACTCAAGTCTAAGTGTGCTTTCCACACAGATTCATCCATTTCTGAACTTGAAATGGTCCCGACTACCTCTGCTAACTCGTGGAGCCTTGACGTGTAACACTTTTCTGTCCATCCATGTCCTTGACCTGACTGCTTATTAAATGTAAAGTGGACCTGATCTGCATGAAGGTTGGAAACTTTTGCCTTTTATCAAGTCTTTTTTTTTTTCTTACTTTCTTGATGTCTTTATCCTCGTTACTCTTTTTATTTATTTAAAGTGTAGCCCAGGTCGGCCATGTGCTCCTTCTCTTGTACATAGTATGAATATACGGTAGAACTATTAAAGTCACGTGTCTAATTTATTTCCGAGGGTGTAAACGTAACCCAACTCGCTCGTACTGTATCAGTGTATACTGTTTATACTTTTGTAATTTAGAATTTCAAGTGTTCAGTGATTTGTGGTATTTCGAGACACTAATATATGCGTATCTGTGTACATTTTTTCTTTTAGAGCATGTGTAAATGCTCATGACGAGTCACGTGTAGTGCAGCTTCATTACTGTTTACTTTCATTTCGTCAGAGAGTAAGGTGATCATTTCAGTGGAGCAGTTCAAGTGATGCCTGTGTAAGAGATTTCATTGTCGAGCACTTCTTTGTCTTTCTTTCTTTCTTGTGACTGTCTGACTGTTGTGGAGGAAATAAATTTATTGTACAACTGCTAAAAAAAAATATAATAAAGTGTTATAAATCTTGTAAAAGTGACCCCACCCCCCACCCCCCTTGCTCGAGAAGGCTGAGGGGACAGCCCTGAATCACATTCATGAATAATGCAGGTTCTGATGTTTCAATACATTAAGCAATTTTTGCTGAAAGGCTCAGATACGCTGGACATACAATATTCTCCCTAGTTTAAGGAGAATAACTCTGATTCCCCAGTTGTCCAGAATTCCCATGCTGGGGCCAAACTGACAGGACAGGTTTTAAAAAAACAAAAATACTGCACATACAGTAATCCTGTGGGTTTCTTTCCTGATTGTACCCATATGTGGACGGACTGTTCACTTGCCCCCTAATACATCCCAACCCTTGACTGGTGCCATGGTAATGAGATAAAGTTATTTTAGGATTTTAATGTTATGGCTGATCAGTGTGTAAATATTCAGAAATGTTGCTTTTAGGCATGTAACGATTCTGCCGCTTCATGATTCAGTTTGCAACACTGGATTGGTGATGTGATTTTTCCCTTGATATTTCTGAAAAAAATTAAATGAAAGGTTTATTCAAGTATATATTTATTTAAAAAAATTAATATTTTTTTTTCCTCCAACTAAAATATTCCTCTTATTACAGATAAACATTAATAATAAATACCTTTTAACATAAGCAATCACCTCCATTTGCTTCACTTTTCTCTTGTCTGTAAAAAGGTAGCTCTTAGTTCTTGTTTAATCTTTGTGCAATCGCAACGCAAGCCCTTTCCTGTTTTAGATCTGTTTTTCACAGCATTCAAGCTGTGTGACGGCATGTGCGTTGCCCAATTACAGCCACTAAAAGCTAAGTGATGGTGCACCCGGATGATAATTCGAGTTCATTTTTTATTTCCTCGATTTGAATTGTCTAATTTGTACCGTTTTATCATCGCCCAATGCATTATCACTTGCCTAGTTACTTTGAATCCCAACTTTTGTACCATTTAAAAAGGAGTTACAAATATTCACGCTGAAATATTCTTTCCAGTACAAAGGCCACTTGAACAAAATGTCCTTTTTTTTTTTTATTTGAAACACTGATATAAAACATCATATTACAGAGGTATTTACAGTTCCACCAAGCTTGCTCACTTTTGTGAAAGCTGTGCAGCAAAGTCGAGTGGTACTTGTTCACCCTGCCGAAGAGCTGCGTCAATCTGCGCTTTCAAGTCCGAGTCCAGGAACGCCTCGCCAATCGTGAAATGCTCCTGAAACAAAGAATGAACTGCATTTTTTTAAACAACAAGAGATTTAATGAATATACTTAAGGTTCATTCTGAGGACCGAGTGCTCACCTTCTTCTTGGACGGTCCTGCGACTGGTGGGTTAAAGGTCATGCCCTTCACACTGTAATCTTCAAACAGCTGCACAGGTGCCCTGTCGAAGGAATGAAAGACAGTAAAAATGCTGCATCCAGTTTTCAGAATCAGGGAAACTAATGGACTTGAAAGCAGTGACTGAACTGGAGGTGTAGACCAGCCTTTGTGCTGTATTGTTCAGTTCAAACACTAACACGTGAAAACGAAGACATTAATCAGACTTGCCCTTTTTTTTTGTACAATGAGAGAACACTACAGCTCATAGCTGAAACGTTAGCCATAACGTACATAAACTATACACTGCAGGAAGTCAATCGGGCTTCCAGGCAAACGGAACATGCTACTAGGCAGCACCGTGGACAAGCTAATGAACACATGATTTATATTAATCCAGCCTTGAACTGGAAATCACCATCACTTTGGAAATGTGTGTGTGATTTACCTTCGGCCCAGTTCTAAATTCAGTGCACCGGCGCCTTCACTCGGAGCTCCGGCCAGCAGATGCGTGGCGTATTTCCTCACTATGGGGTGGTAGTGTCTCTGCAAAACACACACACGTTCCAATGCAAAGTAATGTCATTTAAAAAAAAAAAAAAAATTCAAATGTTCCATTTGTTATATAGTCCACTCCAACACAATTACTATTTCTGAACCATTACATGGTGCAATCATGATATTTAGTTTTAACTCCGTGTCTGTCCACAGAGGCAGTTTGAGCCGGTGCCTAATCTTGAACTAGTTCTTATCGTTCCACAAGTCAAAGAACTAGCTCTTGGCCAGGAAAACTGGTTTGAGAGCAGCACCGAAGCTTTGCTGGAATGTTCTGGCTCTGTGAGGGGGCTCTCTAGCCAGCGGAAACACAAACTGCTTCTTAGAAAGTCCAGAAGTTGAACTAGCACCTAGGTCACACTGGTGGAAAGGGAGTGAGTGTATGGGGTGTTTTGCAAATGTAAAACTATCATTCATTAAATATAAAGTGCAAATAAATAAGTTTGCTTAGTGTCCACATGCTTGGTCAGGCTTTAGTCGAAAGTTTGGATTTATTAGGTTTGCTAAATGATCAGCGAAACAGCAGTTTTCTTTTTGAGCGACTTTCCTGTTACACAGTACCAAGACACATTTTTAAACATTCTACGGGAATTCCCATCAAACACTAGCATCTGCTAAACATCCTTCAGCTTCGGCCATTTTACCTTCT
Organism: Chrysichthys thysi; assembly: GCA_030068315.1. Taxonomy (NCBI): domain Eukaryota; kingdom Metazoa; phylum Chordata; class Actinopteri; order Siluriformes; family Claroteidae; genus Chrysichthys; species Chrysichthys thysi. The sequence goes on from JAQLOM010000006.1 coordinate 3,291,738, forward strand.
GAGTACTTTTACACGGCAAGGAGCGTGAGCGAGAGGACACGCCTGCATCATGTCAACAGTTACCTGTACTCAATACGATTAAAAAGAACAAACGGGAAAGAACAGCCCAACAACATCCCTACTATCACCTCTCACAGTGACCTGAAACCAAACGGTATATTTACATACAAGCAGATACAGAGAGACATCATAAATATAGGTATGTTATTTCATTGTTGAGGAAACTGATAACTACGGTGTTAAAGCATGATCAGCCAGGTTAACGTTCTCTTCAGCATAAACTCGTATATTTATCAGCAAAAGTAACTACGGTAATGTCTGGTCTTGTACAAGTCTATTAGGCTTAAGATACATTTTTAAGATGACCAGTGAACGATCTCACACACTACAGGCCACACTTTACCACGTGCTCAGATGAGGGAAAACAGGATTTTGTTCAGTTCAGTAAACTTAGATACAGTAATTCTCCACAATACCGCGGGGTTCACCTCTCGCGGGTTCAGTGCATCATGGTATTTCAAATTTTGAATGACATTTTTTTTTTTTATTTCGGGGGACTCTGGAATATAAAAAATGGTAGTAGTGTAGTGGTGCGGTAAAATCTCTAAAATCTGGCCATAGATAACCACTGTTGAAGTGTCTATACATATACACACTATACATGGTGAATGTTGTGTGTGTGTATGAACATATACACACTATATAAATAAAATGAGGAACAGTGATGCGCTGCTACCTTGAGCGTGTGCAGCTCCCACAGGCAGGTGTTTTGGGGGTTGCAGTACTCCGGCTCATCCAGCTCAGGCAGGTACACGCCACTGCCCTGCATGTCATTATCCAGCATGAGGTCACACTTGGGGAAAGTCTGCGCGCACACACACACACAAATTACAGACCAAAAATCTTAATTTTTTTTTATGTTACCCAACAACAATGAAAAAACCCATATATATTGATGATATGAGTGATGGGTTTAATATTTATGGAAGGATTCTCCAGTTTCAGTCCCTTAGTCACAGTTTTCCATCATGGTAAAGTCTTCAGGATTGAGAGAAGCTGGTGAGGGGTTAACTGTTTACAACAGCATTAATGCAAATGACAACAGGAACTAACTTTTCTTTTGGGAATTAAATGTAATTAGAAACATATAAAAAGCACAACAGAACGAAAAATATAACTTTGTCGAGCTGTTATAGGAAAATAATCAGCTTTGGGGTGGTAAGAGTACCTGCATGTCGGTCGTGTTATAAACTTTCAGTGATGAGTATTTTAATTATAACAGTGGGCTGTGTATTATTTACTGTTTTGTTTACATGTACAGTGGAACCTCGGCTTGCGAGCATAATTTGTTCCGGAGACGTGCTTGTAATAAAAAAACTCGTACATCAAAGCAGGTTTCCCCATAAGAAATCATGGAAACTCAGATAATTCATTTCACAGCTCACAAATATTTATATAAAAATGACAAAATATAAAGTAAAAATACATAAAACTGTCATGAAGTTGCCCGTGTGGAGCGCGCCTGTTCAGAGCACTCCCAATCGCGGTGCATGTCAGAGACCTCACGCTGCTAAAGACTACTTCCTGGTTTTCCTACACATCTCCCTCATCTCATTTGAAGTGAGGGATCCCGCAGTCTTTTTCTACGCTAGCGTAGATGTTGACTATACGAGTGAGCCACAATCCCGCAGTGAGTGAGAGACAGAAGTTGGGATCACATGAGGCTCGGCAGACGTATAGCAAGACCTCACTCATTAACCAAGTCAAAATTTATTAACAGTTTTTGCTCATCTTGCAAAACACTCACAGACCAAGTTACTCACAATCCAAGGTTCCACTGTATTGCTGATGAAGCTTTGATCTCACCGGTTACATTATTATATAGTAACCTTAACGTTTAGCATCAGTAAGGAAAAGGAATACACACTTAATGAAGCACAGGATTTATAATAGATAAACCGTATATAGCGATGATAAACACAATGTTCTCACGTGAATGAGTGCCCTGTTGGCTGCCAGGATGCCCACGCCCGAGTCGGGCATCACATGCAGGGCGAGTGTGTTGAGTCTCTTGAGGAAGGCCAGCGCTCTTTGCAGGCTGACCTGCTTCCTGCGCTTGCTCAGCATCACGTCCACACACTGCAGCACAATGCCCGTGTCCTCGTTCGACGCGCCTGCCAGAGACAAACCCCATTAGCGCTCTGAACTCAAAAACAACTCTCCTGCCTTCATCAAATATCTCCGAGTCAGAGTACTGAAGCATGCCCAGACATGAGGGCGAGGTTACCTGCGTGCAGCATAAGCAGGGTTTTGTACAAGTGGGTGTAGAATTTCAGAGGGTCGATATTGAGGACGTCGCCTGTCGGAGATAGAGGGCGGTCAGAATGAAGCGGAAAGGTTGATCGTGAAAGGCAGTGATGGAAGTGAAACAGCACTCACCTTGACCTGAGAGGATGTGGAAGGCTGTGAGGATGCAGTGGAGACTCTCTCGGTGTGACAGATCCTATACATACAGGAAGGCAACAGTGATGACTGGAAGCTTGCAGGTTTAAATACCAGGTTTAACCTGAGCCTAACAAATACATCTCATAATATAAATGAAATCAGATTTGTGAAAAGTGTATGTGTGGAAGCAAAAAAAAGTCTTGAATTTTAAGACTGATTGAATTAGTAACAATAACATTTGAACAAACACTACTGAATTCTTAGCACTGAAATATATTACCATAACATCCACATTTGTCTATTTTGCACTAAAGTGCATTAAATTCAAAGTACAGTTGAACCTCTCATTAACGGACTAATTAGGAGGAGAGGTTGTCCGCCTACTTGAATAGTCCGATGATGTGAAGTGTTTTAGTGTGTGTGTGTGTGTGGGGTGGGGGTGTCACGCACGCCACGGCCGCCTAGCGGACAGTAGCTGAACTACTGGACTCAGTTCGCAACACCCGGGATTTTTAAACTTGTCCGTTGCATCCGATATCCGTTAATGCGGTGTCCGTAGATGAGAGGTTCGACTGCAGTTGCATGTCAGTGTTCAGAGATTCCCATTTTAAAATATACTTTTACTGAGTGAGTTAAGAGTAAACAGGACGTCTTTTCATCAAAACCAACAGTCTGTCATAATTTCCCATAAACTTTAGATTCAATACATAAAGAGCAGATTGAAATATATATTAATATTTCTTTTACTAGTATCCTGATTTAGGAAGAAAAAAAAAGAAAAAAAAAAAAAAGGTGGTCCACTAAATGAAAATTAAGAAAAAAAAATCTATAAATCATCAGTGTTAATGCGACTAGCAATCAATCAATCAAACAATTAATAGATGTTAATACTCCTTATGAATAATTCATTTCAAAACATTGTCTGACTAATAAAAAGGCATCGTAACAGAGCAGCGGTGCAGAAATCCAGCAAGTGGGAGCTCCTGGGTGCTTGCCCAGGCCATGTTTGTTGCCTGAAACCTAACAGACTAGACTAAAACTCCGACATTAATAAGCTTTACTATAAAATGAAAATGATCTCTCTCCTTACTGATGTTTTAGCTCCACATCAGAAATAATCAACCGTTCAAACTGGCATGTCTGAAAACACGTATCACATGACCATTCCCGTACCCTGTGCATGGGCATGTCGCGATAAACAGGAAGCAGATTTTCAACTATACAGTTGGTTGCACATGTATTGAGTTGTAGCAATATAATATGCAGAATTTAACCGCAAAACAGCTGCTAGCAAAGACAACAAGGCCAGCGACGCTCGCAATTCGTCATCCACTGCAACTGGGTCTGATGCAGTTTGCTTTCTTCTGGAAAAGGGTCACGTAATAGGAGTGTGATGAATCGGAGAAGGATGCGACGTGACTGATAATACCCAATCAGGAAGCGAACATGGGTGTCTGCATCATCATCATTTCCAAAAGCCTCCATTTTCCCTCGTCCACATGAAAACATGCAAAGTTTACAACTAAAACAGGGCCAGCAGTTTTTCCAAACACTCTCCATCTTAGGGATTCCAGAGAAGTATGGCCACCAGGTGTAAACAGAGCACACGTGGCACGTTTTAAAACTAAAACGCATGACCGCAGACATGCAAAGCATAAAAAGCAGTAGCTAACAATGTAATCAAATATAGTGACCCTAATAAAGTGTTTTAATACTTTATACTTTATACTTTAATACTTTAATACTAATAAAAGTGAACAAAAAAATAAAAAAATAAAATGCTCTGATGCTTATACTGAAAATCTTTCCAACACACTTAGCACACTGCTTGAAGAAGAATCATGATTTATATTTGCACTTTCCTGCATCACCCTGATGAGCTCTATCTAAAGTGTTCTTCCTCATGACTTCTCAGGGAGTTTTTCCTTGCCATCGTCACATCTGTCTTGCGTGTTAGGGGATAAATCTAAATCCATCTCTACCTACTGTACATCCAGATTTCTGTAAAGCTGCTTTGTGACAACTGTCTCTTAGTAGGTTTGTTTATTTTTTTTTTTTGGTAGACCACTGGTCTACATGTAGGTGTAAGTACTTACGCCGGACATAATTAAATCATGTAGAACTTTGAGCAGATCATCGAAGAACTCCAAGTTTATAAGATGTGCAAACCTTACAAAGAAACACAAGCCATTATTAGACAAGCAAACTATAAGAGTGGAAAGAAGAGAGACAGTTGTGATGATGGAGGAGATCTGATAAAGAGCATCGCTTACTTCGCTAAACCTTCTAAAACGGAGGGAAGCAAGACAGATTTCTGGGCTTTCTTCAGTATTCTGAAGTAGATCAGGAACACGATGTTCAGGGTCTCCGTGTGCTGGAAGAAGTGAAGAGAAACAACAGAGGTGTGCATCACGTGGAACAATACAACAAAAATGATATCACATATTCAAACATATTTCTACTGCCTCTGATTCGGCACTTTTGAAAACACCTTACTGTTCAAAGTCGTACTCTTTTCCCCATTAGTCTCACCGCGCAATCTTATCACAAAGTCTTTATACACCACCATTTGAACGCTACATCCTTGGAATTCACTTCGGCCCTGATAAAACTAATGTCAGTTAGCGTGACTGTGAGATTTATTATTTTTTGATGTTACCGCCAATAACAGTTATACACCTTCTCATTAGCATGACTGTAAAGGTTAGGTGATACGACAAAAGTCATATGAATACAAACTTGAACAACGCTATGCGTTATATAAATTTAGCTAACAGACTGCAGTAAAAGTGTACAAATACCCTGTAGCACCCCTCGGGTCACATTTGACCCTAACTTTGATTTCACTCTTATATTCAACCCACTCACTGGTTGGTGGACATTAATGGACATCCCGGGAGGTCTCATAAGGACCATTTCATAACATGCAGTAGGAAAGGGTTAATTTATCTTTATTTGTCTTCTACCGCATAATCCTGTTCGGGGTCGTGGGGGGAAGCTGGAGCCAATCCCAGCTGACTATGGGGGAGAGGCGGGGTACATCATGGGCAGGTCAACACGCAGAGACAGACAACCATTCACACTCACATTCACACCTACGGGCAATTTAGAGTAGTCAGTTAGCCTAATCCCCTCTGTGCATGTCTTTGGGCTATGGGAGGAAACCGGAGTATTCAGAGGAAACCCACGCAGACACGGGGAGAACATGCAAACTCCACACAGAAAGGCACCCAGGTCGACCCCGGGGATCGAACCCAGGACCTTCCTGCTGTGAGGCGACAGTGCTGACCACCACACAACCGTGTTGCCCCGAAAAAGACACCTGTTTTTGTGAGTCCGTGTCATTTTAGCCAATAGAGATATTTTTCCTATTATAAGGTGGTCTGGGTCTTCCGTGGTTAACAACTGATAAACTGAGATTGATGCTACTTTTATTGGAATTTACTGCTAAAACATGAAAACTGCTGAAAACACGATGAAAAAATTAGGTGCTTCTATTCAGTTCCATTTAGTGTGCACTTACTGAAAACAAAATAAAGAACTTTAAAATATCACGCTAAAAAATCAGACTCAGAAAAGCGTTTTGTGATTTAATTTAACCCAACATCATAGCACAACGTTCTCGAGTTTCATGAAGCGCTTACCAGTTTGAGCTTCTTGTCCTTGCTCTCGGACGCTTCAGTCTCTAGCAGCTCTTTCTCCAGCTTCTCCTCAGCTTTCTTCCACTGTGGAGGACATGGGACGCTCAGCTTCAAAATGAAACACGCACAGAGAGCGTGTAGAGAACAGTAACTGTATTTTATATAGCAGGTGTGTACTGACCTTCCTCTGCATCCTGGACAGGTTCTTCTTCTTGTCTTTGAAGCTCATGAACTTTTGTTTGGGGGCAAGGTCTTCGGTGTCTTTCTTCACATCCACTTCTTTTATCCTTAGGCACAGCAATGTATTCAGGACCTACACACACACACACACACACACCATGATGCTGACATTTGACACTTTTTTTATGAGAGAAAATTATAAATACAGTGGACCCTCGGCTCACAAACACATTGGATGGCGAACAAATCAAAGTACGAACTAAATACCTGAGCAGATTTTGTACTGACCGACGAACAGATCCTCGACCGACGTACAAGAAGCCAACCCACGCTTCACAACACAAACATACAGTTCCGGTTAAGCACTCGAGGTGTAAACGTGTTCAATGCATTTTTTCGTTGTGTTTCCCTGCATTTTTGCTCTATAAGCCTTCATTATGGGTCCCAAGAAAGTGGAAATTGTAGTGAGAGTAAGAAGCCTAAGCATATAACAGTCAAAATAAAGAAATAATCGCAAAACATGAGAACCGCTACCATCTACCTATGCCAACAACTATGTATCCACCGCAAAGGTAACGTGCATTAAAATCATCTGTTTTTTTATTTAGTTTTATTTTTTTATAATTAAGGTTATTTTAATTTTATTCTGTTTTACTGCCACACATAAACCCATAAAACACTTTACAAACATGTTGCGAGGGCTGAAACACATTAAGTGTATTAACATTCATTTCAACGGGAGAATTTTATTCGGGTCGCGAACAAATCGGGTCACGAAGAGAGTCTCGGAACGAATTAAGTTCATGAGCTAAGGGTACACTGTATTGATAGTCTAATGAATACGTGTTATTTAAAAAAAAAAGCTAACTGATGCAGCATTGTGTTTTCTCTGCTTGTACACTGAGAAAAGTGTCTTGGACAGGAAGGTACATTTCAAAAGCCTACACTTTAGGTTTTTTTTGTTTTTTAAACTCACCCCCTTTTTTTTCTAACTCCGTACTCTGCAACACTTTTTCCCTGCCATCTGTACACCACCAAATTCCACCTCCTGCCCAATACTGTGAACTGATCCCACCTTTTTACTCCCAAGCAAAATTGTATTCAAAATCAGACCTCTGGTTTGACGTTGTAATTCCTGTTTTTGACCATTCCGGAGATGACCCTCACTGTAGCTAGCGAAGCATGGCCCAGCTTGTCCTGCTTCAGCAGATTTTGGACTGCTTCACAGCACATCACAGACACCTGAAAATACACAACTCATCACTGTTCGAGCTATACAATCCTGCACGGATGCCTCGACAGACTCCATGACTAGATTCATGACATATAATAGATTCAGAACCACCATTAATAAGATACAGCTGAAAATTAACTAAAACAGGCAATGGAAGGCACTGAAGTTCTTCAGATACAGATTACTGCATATAATTGTAAAGTGTCTCTGAGGAGATGAGCTACGCTGCCTGACTTGCCTTCTTGGCTGGTTCGTTCATCAGTGCCACCACAGCCACAATGATGTTGTTGTGGAAGTTGAAGTGCGGCAAAGCCACCAGCAGTTCACACAGACACCTGATGGCCACTTCAGCCAGGCCTTTATAGGAGGCCAGAGCCACGGCTTGACTGCCCTTCATCTTCTTCTGCTTCCAGTCTGCCGTGTGAGAGGAACAGCTGATCACATTACCGTCCATCACTGTGAACATCCTCACTGCTACATGTTATAAGAGCACATTTACCTCTGATGGTCTGCTCCAGATTCTCCAAGTAGAATTTATACTGACTTACAAGGCCCTCCTCAAACTCCCTCAGCTGCTGTGTCTCCTTTTTTACCTGAAAAACGAAGAACGGCTAAAGTAAGGTCAGGTCATACATTCAAATGGGCGCCATTTTAGTAAGCTGCCCCTTCATCACAGAGGCCGGATACCGTGGGAAACATGCGGCATTTTTCTGAAATCGTCTTGTTGTTTCTTGTTTTGATGGATTAGCCTTGTTTGTATTATGATAAATTATGACATCCTGTGTTAAGACGACATCAATAGATTATTTGAGCGGATTGTTTAATTTTTTCTTCAATAATTGCCGATTACTGACATCGATTTGTTATCTCAGATAGTATTGACAATAATTAAGTTGTTTAGCGCATGTTTTCCATAAGGTGGCGCTAGCAGTTTGCAGAAACACATAAGGAACGTTACGGTGGGCTTATCAAAATGGCGTCCACGGTGGTACTTCTGCTTATGACGTAAGTAATACATCTTGCTCCGCTCTAAAATCTTTGGTTATACTGTACCACAGGTAAAATTGAGATTCATGGGTTTGACTGGATCCTAATAAATTGTGAACATTGCACAGCCAATCAGAAGCAAGTATTTTCTGTGACAAAGATGGTGATCACAAAAGCCTCTCCTGGAAACACTGCGCCTGAGATGGGAATATACTCTGGATGGGAGGTTAGTCCATCACAGGTCACCATGCACACCTGCATGATCGCACACTTTGATCACCACATGTGATGTGGTGTAACCAATTCATTGGCATGACTGTGGGAAGAAACCGGAGAACCCAACGGAAATCCAAGACGACACATGGAGATGATGCAAAACCACACGGAGCGTAACCCAACTCAGGATCAAATCAGGGAGGCTTGAGCTGTGAGTCATCAATGCTACCCTGCTATATCAGTACAGTAGAACCTCTGGTCACGAACACCTCCGAAGACGAACAGATCGGTTCCCGATCAGAAAATCCGCCAAAATTTTGCATCGTCATGACCACATAATTGGATGCCGAGCAAACACAGCCCCAGCCGTTTTCCCCTTCTGCTTCGTAGATGCCAAGGTTTTCCCATTTTCTGTTTGCGTATTGTGCAATTGCATATTGCGCACCTAACAAAGACGCGCATGTCCCTTTAAATCGATCAGACATGCATTCGTTCGCTGTACAGTAACCTCCTCCCCACCCATCTCCCTCCTCGCTTCTTTAACGCCAGTAGTCGACTCATGCAAGGTTAGTTTTATTGGTTGTTTACAGTAAGTTTTTGTATAATTAAGGATTTTTCAAACTTTTTTTTAATGAGTTTTAAGCACAGAAATCAATGTTCAATGTATTTTTTTGTTATGTTTCTATGCATTTTTTTTGCTCTCCAAGCCTTCACTATGGGTCCCAAGAAAGTGGAAATGGTAGTGAGAGTAAGAAGCCTAAGCGTATTACAGAAATAGAGAGATAATTGCAAAACATGAGAACCGCCACCATATCCCTCCGCCAGCAACTACATATCCACCACAGAGGTAACGTGCATTAAAATCATCTGTCTATTTCATTTAGTTTTATTTTTCTATAATTAAGTTATTTCAATTTTATTCTATGTTTTATTGTCACACATAAATCCATAATACACTTTAAAAACATGTTTTGAGGCCTGAAACACATTAATTGTTTTTATATTCATTTCAATGATGAAAAATTGATTCGGGTTGCGAACAAATCATCTTGGAACGGATCAAGTTCGTGACCAGAGGTTCCACCGTATTGGGATTTAATTACATTTTGTTTTAAAGTGTGTCTAGAGCACAATCGGATCATAAGTGGACAGCGATAAATACAAGTGTAATGACCACAAAGACACACTGACTCAAACCACTTGCCAAAGTCTAGGATGCATTTTTACCACACATCTCTTGTTGTGTAAATGCTAACGCGCCCTGACGCGTCTCCTACAAGGACGTAACAGGAAAATACGTCAGTGAAGAACATGGCGGCTGCTTTGCTGACAGCGCCATCTTAGCTAGCCTGTGCTAAACAAATCTGGCTCTTGGCTGGTGTTAAAACTGTGGTGATAAAGGGTCCTTTGACCTTTTAGCAGAAGTGATGTAGGCAATAATGAAATACCTGGGGACACACGATAGACAAGTGTAAACGGCGATGTGTCTTCACTGTCCACTTGATAGCCTATCAACTAATAAGCATTTTAAAACCAAGTGTAAACAGGGCTTCAGTTAGCCTTAGTCAGTGCATCAGTGACGGGCTCCAGATCCACATCTTATGCTTCGATTGTCTATCAAAACAATATATGAAAACAGTTCCCAGTACTCAGTTATAAAGCAGGCTGCACTGTTTACAACTCTTGTCACAAAAAGCCATCCTAGAAATGTTGTACATCATCTATATTTACATTAAACATGAATAACAGTCAGCTGGGTTTGGCCTGTGACCCTGACGGATGAGCGATGCAGAGAACGGATTTACGAACAATGGCCACTAACACCATGTCACCTTTCCTTAATACACTGCAACGTACCTGAAGCTCACACACAACTTTGCTCCACTACAGTGTGTGCTCTGCAGATGAGCTGAACTGTACCTTGGTGGTCTTTTCTGCTTCAGTCAGTGGACGGATCCTGTAGGAGGGCACAATGTCCTTGAAGATCTCCATAAGTGAAACCATGACCAGTTTCCTGACTGTGACAGCAACACACGGGTCGGTCTCCATGAGCATGGCCCGCAGCTCCTTCAGCTTCTTAATCTGGTGCACAAGACAGAGAAATCTGTTGCATTTCAAAACTACAATGAAAACATGTGTACCTGCTCACAGACTTGGCCCCCAAGGTCACATTTTGACATTAAAATTATCTGAATCTGGCTCGGGATATGCGTGATTTTATGCATCGTGCCACATGACTGCGGGAATGACCAGGTGTTCCTAATAAAGTGACCGCTCATTTTGTAATTTTGTTACTATTTTAGTAACCGACTAGTCTCCTGTCACTTTGTCTTCTCTATTAAGACCATGGTTAAAGGATAAGCATCCACGCGGATCTTACGTTAGAGTTCGGATCTGCTAGAATGACTGATCCCAGGCTGGCGATGTGTAGTTTCCTCTCCATCAGTTTCTGAGCGCGAAGCTTCAGCTGATCTTCTGGAGTCAGTGCCAGGAAATTCTGTGCATCTTCCACTGCGGTAATTAAATGAAACGACATAAAAGTTAAAAAAAAAAAGAAAAAAAACAGTTCACAAAAGTTCATGAAGACATCAGGTACATGTCTAATGCTTCTAATGAACGCTTCACTCTCAAACCTTGTGCCGACTCATCTTCGTCGTTCGCTTCCTCCCGCTCGTCCTCCTCGTCTGCTTTCAGCACCACTACAAACCGAGAAATCAAATGTTAGAATAAAAAGCAGTTGCCTGCCATCACGAACCCAAAGCCAACCTGGAGTAAGGACTACCTGGCTTCTCCATGGTTTGAGGGATCAGTCCGCTCTTGTCTTTGATGGGCAGTAGATGAATCACCTCCTTCTCTTCCTCTTGTTTCAGCTTCCGAGGTACTTTCTCATACTTTTCCAACATCTGGTCTGACTTGCGCTTTTTGGTGTGAGCAGGAGCACTGCGAATCAACCACAGACCATCATAGCTTATATAATTCAAGGACCACAAATGGAACTGAAACAATCTGACCCATAATCTACTATGAAGTAGTGCGAGTTTCATGAAATGACCAGAAACAAGATGGAATGAACAAGCATTCAAGCACGCACACACACACACACACACACACATCCATATACACAGAGACGCATAGAGATGTGTATACAGTAATACACAGCTTTTATGCACATTTTGTTCATGCTGAAGTGTGTATGTGTGTTTTGGGCCCCTCTGTGTGTGTATGTTTGTGTGTATATATATATATATATATATATATATATATATATATATATATAAATACATAAACACACACACACACACACACACACACACACACACACACACACACACACACACACACACACACACACAC
>JAQLOM010000006.1:3306368-3326808 GCA_030068315.1 Chrysichthys thysi
ACACACACACACACACACACACACACACACACACACACACACACACACACACACACACACATTACCTTCAGCGTACAGTGCAGTCTACTCACACACACACACAGAGTACCTTCAGGGTACACTACAGTGAACTCCACACACACACACACACACACACACACACACACACACACTACCTTCAGGGTACACTACAGTGAACTCCACACACACACACACACACACACAGTACCTTCAGGGTACACTACAGTGAACTCCACACACACACACACACAGTACCTTCAGGGGGCACTGCACTCTACACACACACACCTGACCATCAATGGACAGTACAGTCTAATCACACACACGCGCACACACACACACTCTTGACATTCAGTGAACAGTACGGTCTAACCACACACACACACACACACATGACGGTCAGTAAGTTTGACAGACATATCTATATAGTCAGTCAGTCAGTCAGCGTGAGAGATCGGTGATGAAAGTGTGTGTGTGTGTGTGTGTAGACTGTACTGTCCCCCTGAAGGTACTGTGTGTGTCCATGTGCTAGCTGTATTAGCATGGCTCCAGTAAGCCTGTAAGTGTAAAGGTGTGGAAGTGACTATTGATCATCACTCACCGGCGCCATGTCTCTGACTCACTGCTTCTGCTCGCCTGGAAACTGGGTGTTTAGCAGCGGCACTTTATTGAACAGTGAGCAGTTACTGAAGACTTTGTGCTGCTGACTCCGCTCTGCTGTCCTGCAGCACACAGCTCCTCTCACGTGGGTCTCACACACAGGAACCAGCCAGTGACGCAGGAACCGAGACAACCGAATCACTTAGAACGACTCGCACGAAAAAAGTGTCAAATACAGTACAGTACTGCAAAAGCCAAATGATAATCCAAATTACATCATTTGTTTTCGTTTTATGATTCTTTTCAACTCATGTGTCGACAATATTTCAACACCAATACATTTAAACAGATTATGGATAGTATTTATGAATAGTAAACATACTAGCTTGGTTAGCCACCAACAACCCGTTCAGCTTCTCGTAGTCACAAAAAAGCCATTAGAAAGTTTGTTTTTTAGTCATAACAAATATTCTGTAAACAAAAGCGAAGTGAGTATGAACACTGGAGAAATATTGTAACATTATAGCTGCATATTTCATTTCTGTACGAATCAAAACAAGGCAACTCGGTTCCTTTAAACGGGTAGTTCAAGAGAATCGAATCTATAAAGTGAATCACAATGCTCGTGGCAAACAGGAAGTACAAACATGGCGTCTTTCCGCTCTGCCCTCGTGTGGTGTGGAGGACACAGTTCACAACCGGAAGTGACGTTTCCCTTTAACTATTAGAAATCTTTTTAATATGAGGAGGATCCTGAAAAATTTAACTATTTCAAATGATCAAGTTAAAAACTATACTACACATGTTAAAAACTATGATGGTAGATCGAGAAAAATGATCACAAACATAATTTATTAAAAAGTTTTCATATGGTTCCAAAACATTACTTAAACATACTACATAACACATTACAAAACATCTTTGTGTTTGTTATATTTCTTAAATAGTATGAGCAGTTATTGAATTAAAACAAAATTACAAGCGATTCCAATTTTTTGGTGCGCTTTTATTACTAACATATTGCTCGTTTCATTGTCTGCTTTATTGTAAATGATCAGATAAGATGAACCTCTGAGATTAGCTTCAGCATCACCCACTACACTGTGTGCATTTGCATGTGATGCAGGACAAACACAGATCATGTTTCCACTCTCGGGTTTATTTACATGTGCTCTATTTTTAGTGGTGTCCACTTCATCACATATTTACAATTCCGCTCGTCACGGAGTATGAAAACTGTACAATAGCAGGGAGTGAGTAGAAAAGAAAGTCGGAATTAAAAACACACAACGTACATTTTTTAAAAACCATGAATCCGAGACACAGGCGCACAACATTCAAAGCCTTTTTTTTTTGTTTGTTTTCCTCCCGAGAGGCAAAAATGCACTGGAGTTAAATTCCACAACAGAGCGGATACATTTGGTCGAATATTATAACAGACAGAATTTGTATATTAAGACAGGACAGTTTCACTTGACATCTTAGTGTGTCTTTTTTTTTTTGTTTTTTGTTTTGGAGAAGCACAGTCAGAAGGAGGGGAAAAAAAAAAATAAAAAAATCGAACTTGTCCCATAATCAATCTAGACTCGTGGAATGAAAAGTTGACTGCGACGAGCATGCAAAGCTTCTTATTCACTGCTTTTCGAACCTTCATTGCACATCATAGAGGTTTTAGTCAAAGTGGGCTTAGACAAAATGCTCTTTTAAACATTTACAGACTAACAGTCCCGAAGCTCTGTTTAAGAGTAGTGTTACGAATATCCTTCATGAACATCACAGCCTTAAGTGCAACATATTAACTGTTAGAGGAAGAAAGTGGACATGACAGCTCTTTGCATTGGTCCATGTGTTAGGATGCGCTGGGAACATTTCTGACGAACAGAAGAACGCTGCAGAGCAAATCGGCGTGCTGGTGGTGGAATAGTTTTCTTCAGGAAGTGTGTGTCTCTCGTCTTTCCAGAGACTTCGTAACTGTCGCACATAAATTTTTTACCTACGTCTACTCACTAGCCACGTCTGTAATACTGCAGATCACTTTGGAGAGAATCCGTTCTACTTCAGTCTTCGTGCTGACTCCTCGCCTTGTCGCTCGCTCTCCAGGCGTCGTCATAAAGTCGCAACACATAGACGTCGCGTTGAGGCGTCAGGAGCTTTTCAGGGTAGGGCTGCCACCTTTATCTGATTCTTTGTCCTTCATTAGTGCACTGAAGACCTAAAAGGGAGAAAAAAAACAAAACAAACAAGACATGTAACACAAATAACGGCTTGTTGAGATATCAAATGCTAATAAAATATATTACTTGATTAATTATTCAAAAACACTATTCATTATATCGCATCAGAGCGCTGTTATACTCTTCATTCTGATTGGTCAGGAGGCATTGATTAAGCTTTGTGGAGCTCATGCTGCGTTGCTGAGGATGTGAAACACACCTGCGGCCATTTGCGGTTGCTGCTGGTCATGTGTGTGTTGTGGATGGCGCTGAAGAGGCGCTCGGTGGGGACGTGCTCGGGGAGGCGCGTGAGGAACTGGGCCATGTGGATGAAGTCCATGTGCAGGAGCACGTCCTCATACAAGCGCAGGATCCCTAGGGCTGTGCGGAACAGGAATTCTTCTCCGTCTCGGCAGAACACGTCCCACACCCGACACGCCACGTCCAATGGGAGGGACTTGCTGTAGAGTGTGAAAATCCTACACACACACACACACACACACACACACACACACACACACACACACACACACACACACACACAAATAAACAAACAAACAAATAAATAAATAAATAAATTTAACACAGCAGTCTCAGCAATGCAGGTGAAGAATTCAGACTACAGCCAGAAAATGCACTTCTATTTGAAAAAAATACATCTTCTAAAAAAAAATTTGAAGTTGCGTTCAGAGAGACGCACACTTTTGAACTGATATTTTGATTTTTTTCCCCCATCAAACCCTATTTTACCATTTTTTGAACGTCTTAAGGGTGTACAAACTTTTCAGTAAACTGTATACCACAGGATAACATGATGGCATTATCTGCACCTGTTTATTGCTCAGATTATTCATATCGAAATCTAGATTCGGATTTAAACGGCATTGTCAGGATTCGATCTCTTCGACCCACTGAATAATTTCATATTAACATATCAACAAAAAAAAAATCAAAATGTTCCTACTGTTCTCGAAGCCCAAGTTACTCACCAGTCTATCAGGTAGAGGTCTGGAGTGAGGTTGGAGCTTTGGAAGTGACTGAACAGCCTGGGAAGATTTTCCTCAAAGAACACCTCGAATGCTGCAAAGTACTTCAGCATCTGCAGGAGGCAATGCAGCACAGCAGAGTGAACACTACAGAGTGTCAGCTGATCTGCTGAACCACTCACTTACTTATCGTCTGCCCCTTAATCCTGTTCAAGGTCACGGGGGGAAGCTGGAGCCAATCCCAGCTGGGTTCGGGTAGGAGGCGGGGTACATCCTGGGTAGGTCACCAATCCGCTGCAGGGCAACACACAAAGACAGACAACCATTCACCCTCACATTCACACCTACGGCCAATTTAGCGTAGCCAATTAGCCTAATCCCCTCTGTGCATGTCTTTAGACTATGGGAGGAAACCGGAGTACCCAGAGGAAACCCACTCGGACACGGGGAGAACCTGCAAACTCCACACAGAAAGACACCCAAGGTTGACCCTGGGGATCGAACCCAGGACTAACCACTATGCCACAAAGCATCCGCTGAACACCACCCCCAACAAAAAAGGGCAGTATTACGAGTTCTGATCTCTGTACCAGTTCGTGGTCCACTCTGAAGAAGGCCATCTGACAGGGTTTATTCAGGAGGTTGGCGAAGGCGATGAAGGCGTCAGCCTCCTCCAGGTTCAGGATTAACACAGCAGCGATGAAGGACATGCCCTGCACCTGAAACCGGCACAAACGCTGATGCTGATGATTTGGTGCACGCTCGGCCACGACTGTCAATCATTTCTGATTCACATGTTGATTGGCTGATCCAACATTTTGTATTTCTGAGTGATAGCGCATAGTGGCATACTCTGATATCAAAATGTATGAAGAACGGCAGGCCATATTTCATCTGTACAGTTCAATAACTCTGGCTTGACAAGTTATTGACATTTAAATCTGCAGCCTACTGATTATAACGTGGAGCTTTAAACAGCAGTGCCACTGCGAAGCCCAAGAAACAACATATTTTTATTTATTATTCAGCATTGTGAAAATTCATGTTACTGACTTGTTTTAAATAGGTCCACAATGTAGGATTGAACCACCTAAATGCCCCTCCCCACGCATGTATTAGCACAATGTACTTCCAAATACTTACATTCGTACTCCCTTGTTTTTTCTGTGCTAAACAATAAGTATGATCCTCCATTTTTCTAAATTTGGGTTTTCCAACTTATTAGCCAGCACCAGCAAACACTGATTGCTCTTCTTTCTTCTTCCTTGTCTTCCTTTCTTCTTCTTCATTGTCCTACCAGGGCTTCCTTCCAGATTCATGCTGTCGCTTGTAAAAATGTAAAATGCAGAAGGCGCTCCCCTAGAGGTTTGTCCGTTTTGGGCTACTGTAGCGGCACCATATGGCGGCTCTGGAGAGGTGGACTTGCTCCCTATGTAGATACAAAGTACTAATTATAAGCTTACAAAAACACAAATGATCCATAGTTCTGGATACTTCGTTATGAATACTTAATTATTTTATGGAAATATATACTGCGTTTCTGCTAATAGATTCCCTCAAAATCCTACATGGTGGACCTTTCAAGTTAAAATCCAAGTACTTAAGCTTGTAAGTGGCTTGCTTAAATTTTTTTTTTCTGGGTTGTCCTGCCATGTGTGTGTATCTTCCGATTTTCACTTCTCCACCTCGTGATGCACATCCTGTTCAAATCTAAATACAAACTCTGTAGCGCTTCAGAAAAGCACACTCACATATCCCACGTCAGGCCGGTAGCAAGTGTATGCTCCGAGCACGCTATGCAGGAGATCGTGGTACGGCCCTCCCTGACAGAACAAAAGTGGAGAAAAGACAAAACAGTAAGACGGCACAGCTTAATTATAGGCTCCAATCGAACCTCGGCAGTCTGAATGTTTACCGAACGCACCTTCTGGAAGATGAAGAGGGAGGGGAAGGTGCGGGAAATGTCGAGCTTGATCAGATCCAGGCTGGATTCCCGATCCGCCAGTGATGCTCCGCTGTCTACTGTGGACGACATGTGCGTTTATTCATACACAGATATATTTTACTTCCCGAATCAAAGAAATCAAAAGCATGGCTATACTCACATTGTTGTCATTGGGCAGGCGCCCTTTTCCAGAGCGACTTACATTTTTATCTTATTTATACAACTGAGCAGTTGAGCTTAAGGGCCTTGCTTAAGGGCCCAACTCTCCTTGGTATGCACTGGATAATACTTTTGTGATAAAGACGACGAGAGAAAATACTTTGTAATGTTTCAATCGTACATCGAAGGAATGGAGTTAACTCAATACAGCGAGTCCCAGTGGAGAAAAAGACAACTGCTAAGCAATATAAAGTAAATGATCAGCAAAAAAAAAAAAAAAAAAAAAACGTGGTTTGTACTCCTTTCGGCCTGAAATTGTGCTGAAGCAACCAAAAAAAAAAGATAGAAAGAAACCACTAATCACATATTCCTCCTGCTCTCCTTTTGCAACAGCCCTAACTCCTGGAAGTGAAGCATACCTAAAGTTAGACGAATGCTCCATCAAAATCATAAACATAGCTATGGCGAGAGCAAGTCCTCACAGCGCTTTTTATCTATCTGCAGTGTCTGAAAAACGTTTAAAAAAAAAAAGTCCATATTTCAGATGTGAAAAGAGCAAATTACAACATGGGCACGGCTACAGGAAGAGCTGGTGTCCCTGGAGACCAGCTCAGAGTTAAACAGCAGCCTGACAACAGCTGTGTGGAAAAGCAGAAGGAAAAGCTGCAGTTAAATTAGCATGCTGCAAGCGGGCCTGGTGTCTGACAGGAAGTTCCTGCTGAGGATCTGGCAACGCAAAGCAGGGAAGCAGAAGGATTCGGACGTTCATGCGTTCATGTTGATGGACACGTACCCTCTGCCTCGACCTCGCTGCCCGTCTCTCTGAAGCTCCTCCAGCGCTCTTTAGCCCGGGACAGAAAGATCTCGTACAGCTCTGCCAAGAAGAGGACAGGAAGACGAGCGAGGAAGGAAACGTGGGGAGAAAGTAAGCAAGTGTGATTTCTCTTGGCTGCTACCCCACTCCTGAAAAGCTCTTTCATGCTGCTGATGGTTTTTCACAGTGATGCAAGACCAAGCCACTAAATATGTTACAATTTCAGCAATACATCCATACATCCAGCATTATTGTAGCTACATAATACCTTTTTGAATAAGGAAGTGTTTAGACAGTAACTAAATGTATAATCAGCAATTTGGTGGATGTTTCATTGAAACTTGCTGTTTTGCAACTCCAAAGACCTACAACTCATCCCTTTAAAGCCACGCCCGCTGAGCATGTAATACTTTGGCTAGAAGGCCTGTTTACTCTTTCAACCTTGAGCTCTTTGTGAATTGCCAGGCATCATGACACAGCCTCGAGGGAAGAGGCAGGAAGTTCCTCTCCGGATGTAGCATTTACATTTACTCATTTGGTAGACACTTTTTTATCTAAAGCAACTTAGAGCCGAGACGAGCAGATTAACAGAGCAGTTAACAGAGGAGCCTTGCTCAGGGACCAGTCTGGCGGTACCAGGGTTCGAACCAAGAAGCTTCCAGAGCACTCACCTCTGAGCCACCACTGCCCTAACAGCTGTGATAGGAAACCTGTCGTGGTTGTTTTTGCGAATTTAGCATTTATAAATGTGTGTCTTACCCCAATTTCATTACGCTGGACTGTTCTTCCCCTTGTGAACTCTAATCCCTTCACTGTACATAAGGTCTCCATCTCCCTACATAAATAAGGTCTACATCATCACATCCCTTTAACGACTGGAGACAACTACAGGGATGAAGACTCTGGATAACAAGTGGAGGAGACGTTTCACAGCTAACTAGTCTTTTCGTGGCTAGGTTTTGAAACTGAATAAAAGCTGATAAGGAAACATCTCTGCCTTAATGCCAAAACAGCTGTTTTGTGAAAATTGTGCTACACAAAACATAACTTCATCATTATCTTATTAATTGCCTTGAAGTATAATAAACCCCATTAATGGTCAAGCACTAAATGTGACGTCTAGTCCCCTTCCTGATGTGTTGGTTGCTTACCTGGACCTTCATAAACAATATGCAGGGTGTACCAAAAGTCTGGACCCATAGGCATTTTCCCCGAACGTTAGGAGGAAACCATCTCTGCATGCAACAACGTGAGTTCTGATGCATTAAGAAACGTTCAAAGTTCCTGTATTCGGCATATGCACAAGTGTTGCCAAGTCCAAGACCCTCAATTTGCCCATTTATTGTACTGTCTGTATTTAAATAAATAATTGCCTGAGTATCCAGACTTTTGGGACACCCTGTAAACACTTGGGGCTTTACAATTTTAAGTTGAATACCATTCCTTTAATGTATGAATATTTTTATTAAGCAGTTCAGACATGAGCAAAAAGACATATATGAATGCCAGTGTACACACTGGACCAGTGCACTTCGCTCAATATAAAGTTCTTTCTAAAACAAAATGGTTCAAATATGCGTTTGTATAAGTTTTTTTTTATTATTTTTTTCTATTTCTTCTATCGAAAGGTTTATTGGTCACTCAAATACCTGGGGTGATGTTGAGCTCGTTGCCGATTGCTAGGCTCCACACTTTGCCGCGGACGTTGGGTGGAAGACCCTGCCACCACAGATCTTTAACCCTGCGTGTGCCACGCCTAAACACAGTAGGAGGAAATGAAGAGGGAGGATTACATGGATACAAATCAGCTAATATACTGCCTGTATGAGCTGTGCAAAAAGAAAATGGTCCAATACCCATTAACATAAGTTATGTATTATAACAAGTCTAAGTTATTAGTATTAACATGAGTTGTTATTCAATCACTAGGAGTGACACCTGGACCTGGGGTCAAATTTGTGCCTTGACTTCATAATCCTACTTTCCATGACGGTTTAAAAGGTCATCTACTTGTAAGTGAACTACTGGTGCCCTTCTGCCCCATTATGAATTCAGAAACCCCCAGGCTATATGGATCGAGGAAGAGGTGCTCACATGCTGTCCCAGTTGGGCAGGACCTCCGTGTTCCACACCACCATGGCGTTAACGATGCTGTCCTCCTGCTTGAAGCGCTCCTTCATCTGCTGCTTCTTCTTCTGGGCCTCCTTCAGCTCTACAGAGACACACACACAGACACCCAGACACACGCAGACGCCCAGACACACACACACAGACAGACACACACACACAGACAGACACACACACACAGACAACTTATTTAAAAAAAATAAATAAATAAATAAATAAATAAAAACAATTTGGCTCTTAAACTGTCCCATTAAAGAGGATAACTGCTGATGAGCAATGAGTCAGCTAATAAGTTCAGCAGCCCTAACACTGATTCAAACACAGTAGCTGTTTGAGAGATTTTCATTTAGATGATGAAATGAGATTCTTCTCTGTCTTCTAAGGTTTCCAAGCAGATGTGCCTTTACCTCTTCTCTTGGCCTCAGCCACCATTTCATCGTATTCCTGCCGGTGGCGCTGAGCCTCCTCCTCGGATTTAGCAGGAAGGTTACTGAGAAGGAAGTAAGCAGCGTTAATGATAAGAACTGGAGAAAACCAAAAAGGAGAAACGGGAACATCCTTATACAACAAACTTAAACTGTAGAGACCGGCTGATTAAATGCATCTACATTTGGGGTGGATGAAGTCTTTGAGGGTTTTTTTTTCTTCTGGACACACAGTTTAACCATCTGATCTGCTCTACAGTTCATCAATATTTTGCTTGAGCTTCTAGCATGTACATCAGACACCATCCGATCACAGCGCTGTTGAATTCTCAAACCAGTCCGTCAGGAGGTGTTCTAATACATGCAAGTTACACAGGGAAGTGCACGGTGCAGACACTTCACATGAACATTAAATGGTTGATATGGTGACGTTTTCTGTGAGGTTTATGTTTGAAGAAGTTCCACAGTGTTAAAGGTAACTACATAGATGCGGCTAAAACGTATAACGGGACATTACGTAATAACAAAATAAAATCTTTAAGACGTGGTAAATTTGCTGTTGTGCAAGAAGAATAAAACACTTCAGAATACTCGGTTATTGGAAAACAATCTACACTGGGATGATAACATTAACCAAGCTTCATCACATCACCCTATTGTTGATTGTTTTCCATAAACTCCATATCCTGAAGTGCTTTATTCCCTTCATAACTGCAGTCACATCGTGACTCTTTGTGCCCGTCTGACAAAACTACAATCCCTGATCCAGAACAAGTGCCAATATTTACCATCTTCCTCTCCAGGTTTGACTACATGCCGCCATAATCACAAATCCCTCTCACATTTCGCCCGTCATTCATTCTTAATGAGCGCCTGAAAAAAGGGGACAGTCTGAAAAGGCGAAACAGGAGCCGTGGAATAAGTCGAAGCTCATTTCTAGTCCTTTGTTTGAGAAGCATGAGCTCCACGTTGGGCTCCACCGTGCTCTGTATGCCACACCCTGATCTGCAGGAAGAGGAGATGAGGACTGCACACTGGAAGCCTGAAAAGCAGGACATCCTGCCAAGAGCTCATTTGGAAGCTCAGGATTGGGTTGTGCTGTATCCTGATACGGCACTGAGGTCGAACAGGCTCTAAATGCTATGGGACACTGATCGCACTTTAGCATACATGATGGAAAATTGTGATTCTGGGGCTAGAATGCTGTGACATGGTAAACAGCAACATCTAGTGACGTGTTATGTTTTGCAAAACAAATCAAGCCTGGACCCAAGCGTGGTTTTGATTTGGACCAGTTAGCATGTAACAAGTGTCCAGACAGAAACAGAACAACTGGATGGATAAGGCACGAGGTGCATAGCCCAGGGCTTGTAAGGGTCTGGCCCGGCAGACAAGCGTGATGGTTTTATCTTTGTGCGCATGAATTTATTTGACACTTGTACAATTCAAGGCCCCGACCAACATGCTTTATGCTCGTTGATAAAGCCCCCTGTGCAACAAGCAATCATTTCATGTTCACATGCTGATTGGCTCACAGACATTCATTTTAACCAAAGCAATGTTTATCCAGTGTCCATCCATTCGTCCATTAACCCCGGTACTCACGCTGGCCGGTCTTCCAATATGAGTGCTGTGGTGGACAGTGGCTCAAACTCCAGATTCTTACGACGCCCTTGAGAAAGCTGGGATGGACTATGGGCTTCTTTGGCAGTCTTTGCCTCATATTCCTGTGAATAATAACCAAAAAGATAAATAAATAAATCATCATTCCGAGTCATTTCCTGTTAGTTAAACTCTCGAGACTTGATGACGAGCAAACTGAATGGATGCCTCAGGGTTTACAGATTAAGAGGTTGCTTTGGAAACAATGCAAGGGTTGTGAAAGGTGAATGAAGCAGAAGATGGGGATCAAGATCACAAGGACCACTGGGGCCTTTAGGCCATGCCGTGTGATCTTTACAATTACGGGTAAATGAAAGGTCGGTGTAAACTCAGTGAGCAGGACTTAGGACATGTCTTAAATCTAAAGAGGTGACCTCCTGAGGCACAGCTACTCAAATGAGCTGTGAAACTCATTTAGAAGAAGCCGATCCCAACGTCTGGGGAAACTACGACACAGACGGTTCTCTATTCTCTGTATTTCGTGCCATCCAGATCATAATGCCACAGAAAAACAGCACAAGTCTAAGCTTTTAGAGTTCAAATGGTGATCAACAGTTATACTGTTCAGGAAGGGGTTTATCCCCCAAGACATGTGCACAGCCACGGACAAACTTTTAAAAGAGGGGGGGGAAATGAGCGATAATCATGGTGGATGAGATGATGACGCATGCAGACGCAACCTCACGTCAGGAGACGTGACGTGATGTTCTTTACACGTAGACATTATTAGAGCTACACATTTTATGTAGGGCGGCACAGCACAGCATTAACCTGCATAAGCACATCAAAGAAAGAAACGTACTTGAAAGGGAATGCACACGTGGCAGAAAAGCAGAAGAGGGACACGGTGACTCACTGCGGATGATTAATAAGCACATCAGCATTTCTAACCCTAACGCAAGCCAGCAAAACCACCTCTGGGCAAGCGTCCAGGAAAGCAGGCGTTTGCACAGGACACATCGATGGCTGAAATGGACCAATGGACGGCGGTGCTCCATGCAGAGACGACGACACGTAGTGACAATGCATTTTCTTTTTAAAACAAAAAAAGCATACCCCTGTGCTTAAGAGATTGGGAGTCGAGACAGACGTAAGATTGCCTGGGTTACTCTCCTGAAGAAAGAAAGAGAAGACACTGCACTCAGATTGTTTTCTTCCCCCACCAGGAAGAGGGAAAAAAACCCCCACAAAACTCTGGAAAATCCCACAGAGCCCGAAGTGAGTTTTAATAATTTACTTCCATGTTCACATATGCAAAAAACTGCATCAGAAGGGTGATACACAAATGTGACGCCATGCTCTTCAACCCCTATGGCTTTTCATTATTATTAGCAACAACATTCCCGGGAATTCTACTGACTCTTGTCTGCCTCACGTGAAAGCTGTATGTGTGTTTGCTAGCTCTCTGAGCACTCTGTGCTGAAATGGACTGGGTTTAGGAATCATATGACAGGAAAACGTTTCCTGAGGTATTTAGTCATAAGGGCCTCTGAGTATTGGATCAGCCTGGAACCAGGAGGCTGGAGATGACTTCAGAGGACTGGGTGACTGGGTTTGGCTTACCTCCGGGCTTCGCAAATCATAACACACACAACTTTAGAACTTTTTCAGGAGCCTGAAACAGCTATAGCACTAACAGCATCAGCAGTACTGGTGTAGATGGGGGATAAAGAGCAGCGTGGAACACCCAGATGCACCACTTTGATGGCATATGTGAGATGGTTGGACCGGCTGATATGATATAAAAATCCCTATTGTGAGAGGAATGTAATAATTTTTGCCCCGTTTTGTCACCAATTTACTCACCCTCCAATTCAACAGTTACCAACCAGGTAGTGTGCTTCCTAGCTAGCTAAATATATTTTCTTCAAACTGCTGCTCAGGCTGCATCACAGGCCAGCATAACATACTCAAAAGAAAGCGCTATCTCAAAATCTTTCACATTCATGAGTTCATAAGTATGTAGTCTGGTTGACAAAGGAGAGAAAATATGCCATCCCTCCCTAACAAACTAGAATGGCTAATACTGCTTCCAGCAATGGGTGGCTATGGCATCGTTGAGACTACTGTTGGAGTTACAGTTTAAGAGTTCCCCTAGCCACTATATTTCTAACATTTCTAAAGCATTTTCATGTACGGGTCATTTCAAAATTGTATGCAAACACCACTGTATCCCACCCTGGACTTTTTATACATTTCAGTTGTCTGCAGGAATAAGGGTGAAATGCTTTGGTGTGTTTGTGAACGTTACACACTGAGAAGATCCTCGGGACCGAAGGTCAAGACTGCTTGAGGTCACAGAAGAGGAGATTCGAATGTGAGGAAAGAATGCGGTCGTGCACCTGGCCAGAATCCACAAAAACGTCTTACATCAAGAGAAATAATGTGCATGCCGGCACTCGGCCAGCTGGATGTCTAGACCACAGCCACATTCTGTATTCCTCCTCACCCCAGAGGAAATGGGTACTTTTATTTTAGTATATTATATCCAAACTCTTTTGTAGTCCTTTACAAGCAAAGTGAAATCAGCCCAAATCTGCCAAAACTCTACCGCCACTTTGTCTGATAAAATCTTCAAGTTTCATTCCTGGCTCCTGGCCATGTGTAGTAAATAGGTGTTGTCATCAGTTTCACTTGTTTAGTTTAGGTTGTTCTTTGGTCATGATGGAAAATCCCTTTATCCTGAAAAATGTCTTTAGAAAAAAACAAAAAAACAACTGGACACTGATGAAGAACCTGGTAGTCTTCCAAACTACATGGAAAGAGAGCCTTCTTAACTACAGAAAGGCTTTTTTTTGCAGCACAATCAGCATCTCATGCTTTCTCATTATGGTTTCATACAACAGCTATAATCCTAGATTCCTATATAGTGCAGTAGCAACATTAACTAAGCCCAGAAACGAAGCAAAATATCAGCACTATGTAGCAGCAATGACTGACTTTTTTATGACGAAACTGAAAACAAAAGTATTAACATGACCGTTATAATGTCATAAGAAAATGAATACAACTTCATCAGTAGAGCAACTACAGTCTTCACAATCAGGACCATCCTGTATGCAGCAGACTAAATTTATTTCAACCAGTTCCTCCTTACAATCTTCTTATGCTCTAGATCTGACAACTATGCATTTATCAAGGCATTAATTAAAAAGCTGACCTTGACCCTTGTCAGCTGTCAAACTATGTAACTTGAGGCCAAACCTCCCCTTCATTCCAAGTCCCTAGAAAAGTAGCTAAGCATCCTTACATAGGAATCACATACACTAATTCATCATAGTACTGAGAGCACGCTGGTTAAAGAAGTAAATGACCCACTTCTGTCCTTTGATCACAACCGTGTCACCTTGTAGCTTTTGACACCGCAAATAAAGTTCTAGAGAGGCTGTAACACTGTGCTGGAGTTGAGACAAGGGCTTCTTAACTGCCCAGGTCTAATCTTACTGACTACTATCAGTTTGTAAATGCTAATTCTGACCTCTCAAATGCATACATGAGGTGTTCCACAGGGGTGTGTTCTACGCCCAATGTCTTAGTCTTTACATATACAGAGCGGTCCAAAAAAATGTATACATACTTAAACATGAAACATATCTGCATAAAAGCTGTACTACTAGACTAATACTGACATCAAAGGGTAGAATGTTGTCAAGAGCCCTCACGTCACGGTGGTAGTGTGGTGGTGCGCCATCTTGCTTTCAAAAATGAGCATAGATAACCACTGTTGAAGTGTGTATACATTTTTTTAGCGCCTCTGTATGTATGCATGTGTGTACATATAGTGTATAATATATAGATATAGACGTACATGCTAGCTCGGATAATAATTATTCATAAATATCTTATTAGCATCCACTGTAACTCTGATGATAGTATGTTTTAGTAAAGGCAGGTGCGGACATCAGCTTAATAAAGTTGAGGAATGTGTAAGGGACATTAATACTGGATGCCAAGCAACTTCCTCATAATTAATTCTGAGAACTCAAAGGTACTTCTACGAAGGCCACAAGAAGCTAGAAGTAAGCTCTGATTATACAGTAACCCTCTATGGCTTTTCAGTTACATCACATGCAGCAGTGAAAGTCCTCGGTGTGAATATTGACTCTGGTCTCTTTTGCTTCCTGTAGGTTGGACTATTGCTGTATTTTGGACTTCTGCTGAGTATTGTCCTGTGGATGATCCAGTAGGTGGAAAAACAGGCTTCGGTTAGTCCAAAAAACAACGGTTAGACGCTTGTCTTACGAAAACCAGAACATTTTGTCCATAGGATGTATTCGATCCATGTTAAGAAAAACATTGGGACATTTTCGAGCCCTGAAACTCCCTCGTGTCGGCTGGTTTTCTTTGATACAGGCTTAAAAACTTTCAACGGTCACTGAAACCTTTCAACCTCCCTGGTTTACAGTGAATTAACTGATACTACAGGACATTGTGTCCAACAAAATGGAAAAACTTGGCAATCCTACAGCAAGCATCATTTTAGGGTACATTCTACTGCTAGGTCTGTAGTCTTGCTTAATTAAGGTGATAACAGGATTTCAAGAATGGTACCAAGCACTAGATCAGCTACAAGATAAACATAGTAGAACCTAGATAAATGTTAGACTTTGTTTTATTTATTTATTTTTTTCAGGAATTTCTGACTTTGGGAATAGACCTGTTGGATGGTTTTGGAGTCTTTGGGTGGGGTTTCTCTCGGCGGGACCTTCCCGAACAGCTTCCAGCCTGGAGCACTTGCAGACTCTTTCTGCTTTCTGGAGAACAGGCCCCTGGCAAACACACAAGCAAGGAGCATCTGTCAACACTGTGTTTTTACTCCCCCAGATCCTAAAGAAACCTGGGAGCAATCAAACAAACCAAATGCATCCTGGTTTATGTTCATCAAATTGCAAGTTCTCTACAAAAACCAAACTCTGATGGAGAACTGAGAGGCAGCGAGTAGCCATGTAAATGACTCTCTAGGCAAAACACACAGTGTGTGACGTTTCCTGGTAATGTTCCACTTTGTGCAAGCTTTTTTTTTTTTTTGCAGAAGTGCAAGTGCTAAAACAGAGTAGATCTGTAACCCAGTTTTGCAGGCAGCCATTCTACACTACTAAATCTAAAGACTAAAAGATATTGCCGTAAGCTTCCTACTCTTCAGCCTGATTCTTTTATAAATGTCTCCCTCTTTCTATTTAACAATGTTCTGTAGATGATTGATCAATAATAATCAAAACTGTGCTACTTTGCATGTTTAAAAATAGGTCACAGGCTCAGACGGGGAAATGTGTGAAATCTGATCCACTACAGAACCAGTGATTGAGGCCAATCCTGAGCTAATGCTCATACTCGGTTATCAGATTGACGTATCCTAGTTTCTTTTTTAGTTTATGCTCAGGTGAGCTTTCACCTTGCTGCACTCGGAAAATTAACCAAATCACATGCGCTCAGCATCAAGGTCGAGCTTGAGAACTTTTAACACCTATGCCCTGTGTTTACACACTTAGCTGTCCTCAACAAATAGCACTAGTGCTAATGGGGTGGAATTTTTAAAATACCCCAGGACAAGGTGGCCTGATTTCATGGTACAACAGACTCAATCATTTTGCAAAATTAGGAGGGGGGGTTTACACGGTTTAATAGTTTAGACACTGTGAACCAGGTGACACATAACTCAAAGTACATCACAGAGGAGGACAGATCATAAATTCATTATATATCTACACGTGTGGTGTGGCTGCCCCATCTCATGTTTTTAACTGAGTAGGCTATGGTGAGAAGGGATGGCTACTCAAAAGTCTTGATGATGTTGGTGCCTATTTTTATACTTGTATGAACAGGAAAATAAGCAAACCACCGCTGATCTCCTGGGATTCTCACACACTTTATAATCTGTAGAGTCCGCAGTAAATAATAAGAACAAAAACACCCAGCAAGGGGCGGCTTTGTCGGCGGAAACACTTTGTTGATGAGAGACGATAGCCATACTTGTTTCGAGCTGAGAGAAAGACTACCGGATGCTCTAATAATCGCGCTTTATATCCGTCGTGAGCGGTAAAGCGTCTCAGAATGGACGACGTGTTGAACCTTGAAGCAGAAAGCTAGATCAGGTTCCACTCCTGTCTGAAACAGGAATCCGACACTGCGGTGGACACGGGCGGCCGTTGGAAAGCTGGAAAAACATCACCTGTCAAAAACATTAATTCAACCTGGGCCAAGAGATTTAAGCCTTTGATAAGAGTGACCCGATTCAGCAGGCTGACACTGACTGGTTGAGTTGAGGGAAAGTGTTGCAGCGTGGCTGCAAGCGTTTGAGACGCTACCTGAAATTGTCATTTCTGGAATCAAGCAACATGACAAACTTCCAGATGACTGATAGATTCTTGTTGGAGTTGGGACTTATAACAGACTTAATTTTAAAGATTAACCACATGAACTCTGAATCGCATGGAAGTAGCAGTGAAATCCTCTATATGCTCAGTGCAATAAAGGCATTTAAATTAAATCTAGATGCATGGATAGTTCATCTCAGGAACAGGAAACGGACACACCTGCCAGCATGGATAAGTTTCATTCTTGCAGTGCAGATAAACTTGTTTGCGCGTTACTCTGCCCCCCCTTAAAATTCCGCACTCGTATCCAGAAACGCTGGGAATGTTGTTGACTTTATTGCAAATCTGTACTTTTTCATACAGCATGGACATGCACAATAACCTTGAACCGAATGTCACATCAACTTATGATGACTTGCGCACACTAGTGAGGAGTGAGAAATTATTATCCCGTGCACTCAAAACAAAAGCTCACATTCCATGCATTTAGGTGACGTCAAACAGGCTTTTCACAGATGAAAATTATCAGAGATGAAATCTCACTTATCCAGCACACACAGTGTTAATCACGCATCAGCTCTGTTCCTGACTACAGAAGACTTTCAGGAAACACACAGTCTCAAATCTCTCTCCAACTTTCACTTTAGGTGTATCAAAATGATGGAGAATAGACTACTCTATGTTCATTCGAGGTTCTGTATATGAAGCAGCAATACTCTAGTGGTGTTGGGGGGGTAATGCTACACAAATGATGGGGATTCCAGATGTTGCAAGTAATGGTGATTACAAAATACAGTTTTAGTGGCATTTCATGAATAGGGAACCTGGTGACTTGAAGGTTTGAATCTGCTGCTGTTGGAGCGGTTATACCCCATGACCCCGATTACGATACATCAGAGATTTCACTTCTGCTTCATTTCCTAACCCGCTTTGTTCAGGCCATCATCGGAGCCCTTCAGTCAGCCATCAGGATTCTACACCCTTTATTATCTGCCTGGAGCTGAAGAGGGATAAAAACATGAACATGGACTGCTTTCAGACCCTCTGTCAGACAGACATGTGATAACGATTCACATCTGTCCACATGGAACCGTGCATTTTCACATGGCCAAGCACAGCCCTTCAGCTCTGATTACAGGAGCTGCCGAGAACATGTTGGAGTCTCCACATCATCCTGTCAGCAGTGTGTGCGCACGCGCGCATGTGTGTGTATGTGTGGAATGTATATGAATAATGGCATGCACTCTGGCCTTGAGTTACTGATTAGTTTTCCACCCAATATGCACACAGTCTCAGTTGTCCTCCTCTCAGGAGCCTAATGAAACAAACTTGCTTCATTTTCCAAAAGCGTTTTATTCAAGCGCGGGTAGCGCAGGCCAGGCGACCCTACCTGCCGAAGATCTCCGAGATGCCGTGTTTTTTCTGCCTCAGGGCCGGCTCAGCCACGTCTGCCACGTCGGCCACGTCGCCCGGGGCACTCTGGCGCCGGCTGATTTCGTACGTGTTCCTCGAGCCCAGGCTCACGTCTACAAACGCCGGGTCTGGGCAGGACTCGCCGTCCTCGGGGCTCGACAGAGTCTGCGAGGAGCACGGCTCGGCTTCGGATAAGAAGTCGTTAGAAGCCGTTTCCGATTCCCGAGTCCCGTCAACAGCCTCTGAGCTGGACGCCGATGACCTACGAAGTGACCTTGGCGTGCCAGGCTGCTCATCATCATCATCATCATCATCATCTCGCGGGCTCGTGTGACCCGCCGGAGGTCTCGAAGCACTGGTAGACGGGGCAGGCGAGGATGTAGCATCAGCACCTGGCGGCAGCTCACCGTTGGGCACCACCTCATGAGCAGATTCAGGGCAAGAGCAGGTCTGAGACGGGTCCCGGGCGTCGCCGCACACGCAGCTCACGTGACCGTTGGGGAGCTTGCTCCCGCCGCGCTGATTGGCTGGATCAGTGTAGCGGGGTAACGCACGGTCCTGGTCGCCCTCATCACGCGTCGGGCCGCTGTGTTGCCGGAAGTCGTCCTCCTGTGGGTCCGGTCCGTCCATTTCGCCCCGGTTTTCCGTAACATGAGCGGCGGAGGGTGCTGGTCTGCCTTCCCCGACCATCAGCTCCCTCGGGCACTCGGCGAGTCCGTTAACGGCGCCATGACCCGGAGTGACCCCGACAGCGACCAAGCGACCTGGAACGACATCAATCATATTGGTATTCCCCGCGTTCACACACTGAACTCACAATACATTCCTGTCCGCGTAGCTTAGCTTAGCTTAGCACACATACCCGGGCTCCGTGCGGCACCGCTGGGCTCCGAGACCCCTCGGCTTCTCTTATCCACTTTTACCCGCCGCCGTAAAGCAGTGCGTTTCCGCGCTCACGTCACCAACAATGCCGAGCTTCACACCCACCGCCTGTCTAATCACACCATCTTGGACACGTCTCCATTTCTCGGCTCCGTTTCTGGTCACGTTCCCAGGCTTCTTCACTCGGCTCCATAACACCAACAACAGCGGCTCGCAGGCGCTGAGTGCAGCGTTAGCACACTTAGCACTTCCTCCTCGGGCGCCATGTCGCACAGTTAGCGCCCCAGTGCTGACCCGTCAAGCGTGCGGGGTGTGTGAGGAGAAAAGAGTTACCGTTCAACACGATAGCGCTCCAGTAACCAACCCTTTCGAGGTTAAAACCGGTACTTGTGCTCGCTAGCTCTCTCTTTGCCCCGGCCTTGAATTGCAGCCATCTTGGAAATGCCAATGACGTCATTAAGGGGTTGACGCTTTGGGGAAACGGGTCACGCAGCGCCCCCTGCTGTTCACCGGGTATATTACTGCAGCTCAGGGCCTTGGCGCTCGTGCTACTCTGTCATTCTTCTGATTTGCCCAGTAGAGGTTTATAAGGCCTGATAAGGATGCTGTTGTTTTTTACTGTTCTAACTTCTAACACTCCTACGTGTCCCACTGCTTTCCAAACGCCACCCAACGACCCAATCTGGGACTAGGCGTCTGAATATAAAAATGATACTACATACATTTAGAAAGGGTGGCACAGTGGCTGAGTGGTTAGCACTGTCGCAGGAGAAGGTCCTGGGTTCGAGCCCCGCGTTCGGCGCAGGCGCCTTTCTGTGTGGAGTTTGCATGTTCTCCCCGTGTTCGCGTGGGTTTCCTCCGGGTACTCCGGTTTCCTCC
>JAQLOM010000006.1:3372653-3383588 GCA_030068315.1 Chrysichthys thysi
ACACACACACACACACACACACACACACACACACACACACACACACACACACACACACACACACACACACACTCCCACCAGGCATCTCCTTGCAAAATCTCTCTGTCCACACACCTGTCCCAACACTGTTTAACACTGTCAGCTGGGCACGCGGGCAGCAGGCCAACCTGTTACACCCAACAGGTGTGGCTGCACACTGACCTCAGCGTGTCATCCTTGAGCTCGACCGGACACTCCCAAGAGCTGTAATTTAAAGAACCAAACCAAAGAGAGACATGCGGTGCGCTGCACCTAACCTGGTGCTCGCCTGGTGTGATGTCTATTGTTCTAGACAGATCAAATGAGGTGATCAAAGCGTCTCTGCCCTGAGCAGAGGTGTGGGACTGAATTCGTATTGAAGAAACACAGCCATGTGGAAGCAACACAGCCCAGCACCTACATACCATAGAAATGAACACACAAGTTCAACCCTACCCTTCTTGTAGTGTGACACATTTGCAGTCAAAACGTTAGTTTAACGGTAGGCATGAAAATACTACAGGGTTGGACAATAATAAATACATTAGCTAATGCAAGGATCAGACTATACAAAATTTTTGTCTCTCACATTGGTCACCATGTCAGATTAGGCAATCATAGTATCATGAATGCCTTCTGTGTCTTGGTTGGGAGACTGGCAACACTACTAGTTTGACCGTGACCAATAATCGTTCGTGTTGGAGAGTAGCGTCATGAAAATGTAAATCATAGGTGCAGTTGGAGCATTAAGGAGCATGAATCTAGGCAAGAATATGCAAAAAAGCTTTTGTTTCCAGATCCCACATCGCTGTTCGTCAATTATGTCACACTACGAGGCCTGTTCATCATTCCCAACATTCATATTTGGGACCAACATGGGAAATTTGTCAGACTGAATTCGTGTAACCGATCGCGACATAATCCACCGGGCTAGTAAAAGCTCCAGTCTGCTGCCCAGTCACATGTTTTGATTGCTCAGAAACCTAACTGCCTTGGATAAAATTTAGTGCTTAACATGACGAACATAACAAACAATTAGCTTATGCTATGGTTTCAGCAGCAAGGTAAAGCTGTATTAACTTTAAACATTACTACATACCAAATAAAACCGTTGGATTGTAAAAAAAGGTGTGATTTATGACTTATATGTTCTGATCCAGCAGGAACTGATCAGAAAGGACAAATACATGTAGACAAGCAAATTACAACCTAATAAACAAAACCACACAGCCCTCTGCATCATGCAGAAACTGGCCATAATTTTATCCATGTAAGTGAGTGGAGTCAGCTGGTGGACTGGATCAAAGAGAAGTGCCTACTGGACTCAGTCAAAGTGATTCATTATTAAAAAAAAACAAAAAAAAACATTCAAGATACAATAGAGTGAATCAGTAGCGTGGAAACTGGCACAAGCTGAAATATCCCAATCCTGGCCCATCACATATTGCACATGTTAGTTCAGTAATGGAAGAACTGTTTGAGATCGTCTTGGGAAAATATGAATTAGACAATGGGTAAAAAAGTAAACAAGAGAAGGAAGCATATCTATTATCTATAAGAACAGATATCAACATGTTCTTTTAGTGTAGCTTGATCACAGGAAACAGAAGGAAACAGGCTGAACCATTTTCCCTTTTCTTGCTTTTCTGTAGTTGTTTTGAGACATCCTCTGGTTTTTTTGCATACCAGGGTGGCCAAGGTCATGAAAGTGATGCAAGAAGAAAATGTGCCCGTGCTTATCATGCTCAAAAGTTTAGGTCAAAGAAAATACATGGTGTGAACCTCTGACAGTCCTGTTGAACAATTTGGGTGTGAGTGTGGAAATGTGATCGTGAGAACAAAACAAAGCAAGGCCAAAGTTAATATGTATGGACTGTCATTTTTCTTTCCTCTTGTTAATCATTGGTGGAGACAACCGAGACAAACCAAGATTGGGTTGAAAGTCTTGTCTTCAAAGATCCACAGTCTTGTCTGGTCAGTAATGGTGAAATGGGAGTGACTTATGAGAGGTTTTGCCCCAGCAGGGGATAAAGCTTCCTCTCTAACATAACAAAGGAGGTAGGCAGGGGCACACAGTGCCACACATGTTACTGCAGGATGTGTGCAAACTGTGTGTGTGTCTGTATATGTGCTTAAGTTCCAAATGATCCCTTTAAATATTTGTTTCACATGCTATTGTCGAGCCTTTTTGTGTCTTTAGCCTAAGAGGATCATAAGTGCATCACTAGTAAGCTTTATGTTTGAACATTGACTCTTAGCAATAACAATATTCCTGGCATGGCTATGCTTTCATTACACACTAAACTTCCATTATCTTGATTCTCCATCGTGTGCTATTCCCATTTAGCTCATGTAATAAGATAAAGGTCAGACTGTTTGTTCAGACTCTTTCAGTGTAAGAATGTAAATATTGTAGGTGGTTAGCTATGTTGGGTTTATTTACATTGACTCATTGTATTCACGTAACGTAGTCATGTGTAGAGAAGCTAAGGCACATTTGGCTAAGCCAACACAAGCACGGGATTTGAAGTAAACTCACCCCTTACAAGACACCAGACATCTAATATGACAGCTATTATAGTTATTTTGTCAAAAGTTACAATTTCATCCAGTGCAATTCAGTCGGATTGGGTCGGATTGGTTCCCTGGGTGCCACAACAGGAATTGATATAAATTTTCTGATTCATTTGCTGCTTAATCAGGAAATGCTGTGAAACTGTTTAGTTAGACACCTGCTGAAAAAATTCCAGTTTTACTACTTTTACTACTCTGATGTTCTTATCTGATGTTTTGAACAGGTGCTGGCAGATCTGGAGAAGCAAAGTTTCACAGAAGCATGGGGAAAGCTGGCTAAAGAGACGTTCCCTGACACACTCCTGGACAGCTTCAATGATCCAAAACTGAAGACCCTCATCAAAAAGATCAATGTCCTGGGACCTGCCAACCTACCTACCGCAGAGCGGGAGAGGGTTAGTCAGCATATTATTCCCCAAACTAGACATAAACACAGGTCTGAATAACATCACACAAGTGTACAAACTGCATTTGGCCTAAACATGACACAGAATCCGTATATCTGTATATGGATAGATTGAGATCTCAAATCTTGGCTTTAAACACAGTACTCAGTACATTTTTTTTAATTGCACTGCCTTCCAGTTCTGAAGAAAGCACATGATGTCTTATTTTTTTTCTTTAGTACAATTTCATTTTGAGTAAGATGGACAGCACCTATTCCACTGCAAAGGTCTGTCCTAAACCAGAAGAGTGCTGGTCTTTGGAGCCGGGTAAGTAAATGTTTACTGTCTTTTGGAAATCCCATTTTCCTTATTTGTCACTAGGAAATTTGACATGATCACTGACTCAGGCATGATTCAAGCCATAAATTTACAACAGGCCAT
The DNA here is from genome assembly GCA_030068315.1 of Chrysichthys thysi. Taxonomy (NCBI): domain Eukaryota; kingdom Metazoa; phylum Chordata; class Actinopteri; order Siluriformes; family Claroteidae; genus Chrysichthys; species Chrysichthys thysi. Next base: position 3,376,073 of record JAQLOM010000006.1, read on the forward strand.
CTGTTTCACCCATCCATCCATCCATCCATCCATTATATACAGTGCATCTGGAAAGTTTTCACAGCATTCCACTTTTCCCACAATATCCTATGTTACAGCCTTATTCCCAAATAGATTAAATTAATTTTTACCTCAAAATTCTACACACAACACCTCATAATGACAAACTGAAACAAGTTTGTTTGAAACTTTTGCAAATTTATTAAAAATAAAAAGCAAAAATAAAACATTTACACAAGTTTTCACAGCGCTTGCTCAATACAGTACTTTGTTAAAGCACCTTTGGCAGCAATTACAGCCTCAAGTGTTTATAAGAACGATGCTACAAGCTTGGCACATCTATTTTTGGGCAGTTTCCCCCATTCTTCTTTGCAGAACTTCTGAAGCTCCATCAGGTTGCACGGGGAGTGTCGGTGCACAGTCATTTTCAGATCTCTCCAGAGATGTTGAATCGGGTTCAAATCTGGGCTCTTGTGGGCCACTCAGGGACATTCCCAGGGTTGTCTTGAAGCCAGTGCTTTGTTATCTTGGCTGTGTGCTTAGGGTTGTTGTCCTGTTGGAGGATGAACCTTCACCCCATTCTGAAGTCCAGAGCGCTCTGAAGCAGGTTATCATCAAGGATGTCTCTGTACATTGATGCATTCATCTTTCCCTCGACCCTGACTAGTCTCCCAGTTCCTGCTACTGAAAAACATCCAAACAGCATGATGCTGCCACCAGCATGCTTCACTGTAGAGATGGTATTAGCCAGGTTATGAGCAGTGCCTGGTTTCCTCCAGACATAACATTTAGCATTCAAGCTCAAGAGTTCAATCTTTGATCAATCAATTCTAGTGAGTCTTTCAGGTGCCTTTTGGCAAACCCCAGGTGGGCTGTCATGTGCCTTTTACTGAGGAGTGGTTTCCATCTGGCCACTCTACCATACAGGCCTGATTGTTGGAGTGCTGCAGAAATGGTTGACCTTCCGGAAGGTTCTCCTTTCTTCACAGAGCAATGCTGGAGCTCTGTTAGAGTGACTGTCAGGTTCTTGGTCACCTCCCTGACTAAAGCTCTTCTAGCCCAATTGCTCAGAGTGGATGTCCAACCAGCTCTAGGAAGAGTCCTGGTGGTTCCAAACTTCTTCCATTTTTTGGATGATGGAGGCCACTGTGCTCGTTGGGATCTTCAATGCTGCAGACATTTTTCTGTAGCCTTCCCCAGATCTGTTCCTCGATACAATCCTGTCTCAGAGGTCTACAGACAGTTCCTTGGACTTCATGTCTTGGTTTGTGCTCTGACATGCAATGTTAACTATGGGACCTTTTATAGAAAGGTGTATGCTTTTCCAAATCATGACCAATCAACTGAATTTCCTGTAGATGTACTGCAATCAATTGTAGAAACTACTAACGGATGATCAGTGGAAACAGGATGCACTTGAGCACACTTTTGAGGGTCATGGCAAATGCTGTGAACACTTATGTAAATGTTTTATTTATTATTTTTTTAATTTTTTAATTTTTTAATTTATTTTTTTACAAATTTGCAAAAGTTTCAAACAAGCTTTTTTCACTTTGTCACGATAAGGCCGTAACATAGGATAATGTGGAAAAAGGGGAGTGCTGTGAATACTTTCTGGATGCACTGTATGTTGTTAATGAATTAATATGTATAGTAACTAATACTTACTTGCCATTTCTAAGAATATTTCCATGGAAATTGTATTTTGGCTTTCTTTCACACTTTTCTATGTCTTTCTAGAGCTGACAAAGATTTTGGCTACATCTCGAAGCTACAAGCAGCTACTATATGCCTGGGAAGGCTGGCACAACAGCTCTGGAGTACCACTCAAACCCATTTACCCTGAGTTTGTTGAACTCAGCAACAAGGCCTCCGTTATGGATGGTGAGCATGTCATTTTATATACAGAGATCACATGTAGAAAATTGAATGATTGATAGGAGATATAGAAGAATGTTAGAAGAACCAGGATAAAACAAGATGGTTGTGTTCTCGTCAGGTTTTGCAGACACTGGCGCTTATTGGCGTTCCTGGTACGAGTCACCAACCTTTGAGCAGGACCTGGAAAGCCTGTTTAAGCAGCTGCAGCCTCTCTACTTGAACCTGCATGCCTTTGTTCGTCGCAAACTGTACAACTACTACGGCCCCAAGTACATCAATCTCAAAGGCCCCATTCCTGCCCATCTGCTTGGTCAGTTCCTGCAATGCACTAGAGCTGGCTTCTATCCGAAAGAAAGATACTGACATAGCTTGTATGTGTCGGTTTCTGTAGGAAACATGTGGGCGCAAAGCTGGAACAACATCTATGACTTGATGATTCCTTTCCCTAACAAGCCCAACGTGGATGTGACTAACACCATGGTTGCCAAAGTAAGTTAATAATCCATATTAATCTTCCAGGGGACACCAGTCACCCATCCAAGACATGATTAGCTAGACCAAGCAAGTTAGATTAGACTCTTGGTCTTGTAGGAATGCCAAAATCAAACAGGTTGATATACACAAAGATGACTCCGATTACTGGAGAATGAAGAAATGAGAAATGAATTTCCTTTTCACAGGGCTACAATGCCACCTATATGTTTTTGGTGGCAGAAGAGTTCTTCACCTCTCTTGGTCTGAAGGAGATGCCTTTAAAGTTCTGGGAGAAATCCATGCTGGAGAAGCCCACGGATGGCCGAGAGGTGGTCTGCCATGCCTCTGCGTGGGACTTTTATAACCGGGAGGATTTTAGGTGAGCAGTGTGTCATAATGTTTGCACTTTGAGCAGTGGAACCCAACCAATATATTTTCCCAGGAGCTCCAAATGTTTGTTTAAGCAATTATAGGATAAATTGTACTTCATTCATGTGGTGCCATCTTCACCCATGACAGGATTAAGCAGTGCACCAGAGTAACTATGGAGCAGCTCTTTACTGTGCACCACGAGATGGGTCATGTAGAGTATTACCTGCAATACAAAGATCAGCCAGTCAGCTTCAGGCGAGGAGCCAACCCTGGCTTCCATGAGGCCATTGGAGATGTGTTGTCTCTTTCTGTATCAACACCCAAACACCTGCACACTATTGGCCTGCTTGACGCAGTAACTGACGACAGTGGTAATCACAACGACTTAAGAAATAATCAATGGAACACAGTCATTAATTACTTTGAAAGGATTGATTTGACCAATGACAGTGTTGTTATATTTCAGAAACTGACACAAATTACCTGTTAAAGATGGCTTTGGAGAAGATAGCCTTCCTTCCTTTTGGATACCTCATTGATCAGTGGCGCTGGGGTGTGTTCAGTGGGCGTACACCACCTGAGCGGTACAATTCAGAGTGGTGGTACCTCAGGTATGTTCCCGTGGTCAGCAAATTTAGCTTTATATATAATATAAATATATATATGGAGGGGGGGGGGTTATCCTTTTTTCTGATTTACTTTAGAAAAGAACCCAAAGACAAATATCTACTGTATGACAGTAGTACAGACAGATAAAATGCTATCATCAAGCTTATTTCTGTACTTCACAGAACAAAATATCAAGGTATCTGTCCACCAGTAAGACGAACTGAAGACAATTTTGACCCTGGGGCAAAATATCATATTCCAGGAAATACTCCATACATCAGGTGAGATTATAATCTAGTGCTGTTGCAATGAAGGCTTCACCCATATCTGCATTTTTGCTTTAAAAAAATACTGAAAGGAAAACAGGGTGTTTGAAGCCAAATTTAGTTCTCCACATTGTCTTTCAAGTAGCTAGCCAAAGTTAGAGTACCATTGCCTCAGAGCAGCCACCTAAACACGTCCAAAAAAAGTGCTTATATTACTACAGTAGACTTTCATTATGAGGGTTTCTGTAGCCCTCAGACAGAAGGCAGTCTTACATTAGTCGACTTTGCTTTTCACCTGCCAAACTCCTCCACAATGAGTTTAAATGGTTTTACTATTATTAGGCACTCAAGGCACTTACTACTTAGTGCATTGTGTGTGGCAGCTGTGAGTTGTATTGACTTGATTTATGATTCATCTGTGGGTTTAAAAGTGTAAATCATCCAGAAAGAGCTCTTGAAAGGATTTATTTCCGGCTGAGAGGCTTCCGAAAATTTCAAACCCGCCAACTGTAGAGGATGAAACCAAACCAGTGTTTTTCTGTACTGCAGTTTTATGCATTTCAAATCTGTTTCATTACTGTTACAGGATAGTTGGTCAAGTGAATATACAGTCTTACTTGGTGTCTTTTAGGTACTTTGTAAGCTTCATCCTGCAGTTCCAGTTTCATCAAAAGCTTTGCCAAGAAGCTGGACACACTGGACCGCTGCATAAGTGTGACATCTATAGATCAACCAAGGCCGGGGCTCTTTTAGAGTACGTGCTCCAGTAATCCAGAATTCCTGAGTGAATATCTTAGGAAAGAGCAACATATGATCATTTCTTTTTTACTTTGGTATACAAATCCTGCAGTGCAGTATTTGATGCATTGGAATTAAAGAATTTTTGGTGGAAGACAAAAGATATGTCTTTGTGTAGAATGCATTGTGAGGATGGGTTTTTTGAACTGAGTGATTTTTTTTGTGTGCCTCTGTTTAAAAGGAAAATCATGCAGTCCGGTTCCTCGAAACCCTGGACTGAGGTACTACAAGAGACTTTGGGCACAAACAAAATGGACGCCAGTGCTCTAATGGAGTACTTTCAGCCCATTACCACCTGGTTAGAGGAGCAGAACAAGCAGTCGGGTGAAACGCTCGGCTGGCCCGAATTTGATTGGATGCCTCCTGTTCCACAAGGTTACCCAGAAGACATCGGTAAGACCTAAGTCAAATTATCAGAGGTGTAGCGATACACAAAAATGAAATTCTATACAATTTAGTAGTGTCTTAAATACAATGTTTAATAATACAGCAAAATTATTATTTTATATTATTATATTATGACCATTGCATCATTAGTTTTTTTTTTGATTGATTAAAACATTCGATCTTAGAAGTAATAACTAACATTAATATATAATTTAATTAACAATTATAAGTAAAATACCTGACAATTAATAATAACAAAGTGTTTAAATAGAGCATTCAAACTCTTAGCAATGTGTATTGCTTTAAAATGCATTAAAATCGAATAAAATTAAACATTTAGTCAGGGTCACAAGGACTCACACAGCAACAAAAATATCTTAGCAGGTGAGGATTTCTTGAATAAAATCATATTTGTCTATGATTTCTATTATTATGGTATACAATAAACTAAATATATGACTACTAAACCTAATTCTAGACTTTTTAAAGCTTGAAATAGTCTAGGTTTTTTGAAAGCATTCATTTATAAAAAAAAAAAAGGTGTTTATATTCCATTAAAAGCTTGTAATTAAAAAAATCAAATTGTTTCAACATATTCACACCTACTGAATCTACTGAATGCAAACATTTTTCAGACTAAGCCAAAAAGTTGCCCAAAAATTCTTCCTCTTTTCGTCATCATCACAAACTCTTGTTGCAAAACACTCCCAATCTGACATAAAACCTGACACCTGGCAACCCTGGTGTCACTCAGGGGTGTGTCTGAAGTCATACAGGTACACATTGTACCTTGGGTTTGTTTTTAAATCCTGCTTCCTCTTTTGAACCGACTCGTCTCTTATGCGTTTCGGCTATGAACTTCTCAATCATCACACTAATTTCTTTAACCTGGATTGAATCTTCCAGGAAAGGCTGTCTCAAAGCAGCAGATTGTGTGATTTATTCATTTATTTATTTGCTTGTTTGTGTGTGTGTGTGTGTGTGTGCGCATGCATGCATGTGTGTCTTTGTCTATGTCATGGAAGCATACATGTGCTAGCATATAAACCCATGAAGACCATGTCCTTTGAAAGCTTGTGTTAATGAGAGAGCGGTTTTATCTGAGGAGGCAGTGTGGGTTGGGTCAAGTTTAAATGTTTATTACACCTCACAAATGACATTTTATGAACAATAGCCTACTTTATCATGCAGCCGATATACAGACGTATCGAATCGAGAGCCTTGTATCAAACGATAGTATACACAGTACTGCTACACCCCTAGTATCTAACCTACTGAATGTAGAACTGCTTACAAACACTGCGGAACGGACCAGGTTATGAATCTTTCATATTAAGTAGAGTTTATGCTTCGTTCAGCTGCTGGTATTAATTTGATTCTGTTCAGATTGCTTGTGCTTATTATTGTATATTTGACACAGATAAAACTTTTGTGCAACACTTTTTCCTCGAACTAGAAAAAGAAGTCAGGGGAGGGGAAGCTTTGCTCAGACAGAAAAAGCAGCTATTGTGAAATAGAATAATTTTCTAAGACAAACAGAGCAATAAGACACAATGGGAAAATGCTATGTAGCCATTAAGACAACTGTATGCCAATGTACTAATCCACATAAAGTATACTTTATAGTTTCCTGCTGTAATCTTAAAGCACTGGGAGGTAAATGAGTCCCAGATGGCTTGTTTGTAAGAGTGGCTTCCAGGGCTTGTGGTGAATTAAAGGTGCAATAAATAATAGATCGCAGATAACCTGGAGGATATGATGAACATGAAAAGAAAAAGGGAATGCTTTTTCCTATTTGGATACACCTCCTATCAGTCATTTTATAAACACTTTATTGTATGGGCCACTGCAGATCCTGGAGGCGGATCATGAATATGGGCAGGAATCATTTAAATGCAGAACCTACCTTATTGTTAAAGAACTAATCTTAAAAAAAGAAAAAAAAATCGTACTCAGTATACCTTTAAGCTTAATAGCAATATTTCCTTGAGCAAACTAATTAGTGACATGTTTTGCTATTTTACGCTGTAATGTAAGTTCACATTATGCCACATTCCTCATTCCCAGTGGACAAAATAACTGATGAGGCACAGGCAGTCCTGTTCCTGGCTGAATACAACTCCACTGCAGAGGTAGTCTGGAACGCTTACACGGAGGCATCATGGGCCTACAACACTAACATCAATGAAGAAAACAAGCAGATCATGGTGAGAACAGAGTTCCTTTTGAAACGCATTGCTTCAGCATCTAGTTCAGGTTTTTACCCATATATTATTTTTTGTACTAATTAGCTGCAGAAAAGCCTGGAAATGGCCAATCACACAAAAACCTACGGTTTGGAGGCCCGCAAGTACGACACTACTGATTTCCAGGATGCCTCAGTGAAGAGAATCCTGAAAAAACTCAGCGATCTGGAGAGGGCCGTGCTCCCTGATGCCGAATTGAGAGAGGTACGAGCTAAAAGATAGAGAGTGAGATTTTCCCAAAGGGTCGGAATTAAACACTAACTCTATAAGTACCTCTAGCAGGGGTGGGAAATATGATGAAAAATCATGTCACTGTTCTGGAGGGCATTTCCATGATTTATGATCTGTATCGATACAAAATAGCAGTAATACAGTAGTGCTGAATTTAATAAAAGGATGGTCAGGGATTTTAAATATAAGTAATATTTTTTTAATATCAAAAAATGGGAAACATATATATATATATATATATATATATATATA
>JAQLOM010000006.1:3527150-3540029 GCA_030068315.1 Chrysichthys thysi
GTTATTTGGATTTTTACAACATTATTGTTGAAATACACAGTCCTGAAAAGGGGCGTTTCTTTTTTTGCTGAGTATATATATATATGTGTGTGTGTGTGTGTGTGTACATACATATATACACTTTAATATATAATTGACATGTATTAAATTGTCATCTTATAGATGCCAAAGAGGAATTATTATGATCTTTTTTAATACAATATGACTGAAAAAATTAATGAAACATGTTTTACATTTCGTATTTCATATAATACAAATTCTAAATAATATTGAAACAATACAATATTATTGTTGTAGGCGGTTTTTAGTCCATGCATCGACAATCAATACGGCTTATCCATTCAATTTCATGGGGAACCTGGAGCCAATCTCAGCTGACTTCAGACGAGAGGCAGGGTACACCCTGGACAAGTCGCCAACATATCACAGGGCTATCAGAGACGAACAACTGTTCACCCTCAACACAGAACCTTCTTCCTGCGAGCCTAGCAATTGCACCAATGTTGCCAGGTGGTTTTTACTGTTTTTCTTTATACAGTTTGATTTTTTATAGGGCTGTTAAATATAGACATTGTCACAAAGTTAGCAAGACATGACAATGTCAAAGAAAAACTCCCTGAGTTGATACAGGTAACCTTTGATGAGATAACCGTCAGAGGAACTGGTTAATACCATTCCTAAAATGTTTGTTTTATATGTAAATGTATTTAAGAGTGGAGCTAAATATTTGTTTTTTTTTCTCCTGTTAGCAAAATCATGTGAATTGTTTTTTTGTGATGTATTACTAAAATGAAATGCTACGTGAGTGATAATAAGCCAAATGGATCCAGGTGTCTGGTAAATATGAACCAAAATTTGTTTGACTACATCATGTCTTCTGGCCATGTGTAACCAAGTTTGGTTTGTTTTCAACGGGGGTACATTTTCAGTGTGACAAACTCTCAGTGAGAGTATAAGCAATTAGCATGACTGTAGCTTTCTCTGGCAACTCAGCTCTGGAAAAACCTGCTGTATGTCAACATGTATGCAGTCAAACTGACCTGGGTCTTACGCCAACCTTATCTTAATTGAAATATCAACTGCCCTTAGTTAGGGCTTACCTTAATAGGTGCATCTATTACATTCATGAACATGAGGGAAAACAGAGGATAATGTAAATTATTGACAGCAACTCACAGCAAAGCAATTACAACTTAATTACAGTTTTTGTCAGGCAAATGACACAATTTGTAAACAGTCTGTAACCTAAAGCTAAGTAAAGCTCCACCCCAACTGTTTGTACTCCTTCTACAACTTCACACATTTTTTATTAATTTTTTTTTCCAAATAGGTATGAAAGTAAAAAAAAAAGTAGGAATGTGCAGAATGTGCCTGTTCAGTGTGGCGTCTATAGCCACGACAGAAGACCGCAGTCACAGCCATTGTCCAGGCAGAAGTCTATATAGGCAGATATCTGGTAATGTTGAAGAAAAAAAAAAACCCATGACCATATTGGGAAGGAGTCCAAACTAAAAGCTGGGTGGTAACTCAACATTCCTGCACTGTATGACATGTTTTGGGATGGGTTGGATTTGGGTTAATCACAAATTTGGAATCCTGTTTAATAGTTCACATGTGTCTTAGAGAACTTGAGTAGTTGTGCTTGCTAGGTTTAAAAATAACTAACAACAATTAATCAAATACATGTGAAAACCAACATTCATTCATTTGCTGAAATAAGCGTAGCAGCAATTTGTTTCTCGCAAAACTACACGTATTCACAGGATGGACTCAGTTAAATATTTGAGGTTTTAAATATTATTTCAAAAACAAAACAGCAGTTTTTTTCCCAAGAGATACACATGTCTGAGGCTTAATCCAGACAAGCTCAGGTCATTGTCAGGGTGATAAGCTTGTGGTGGCAACTTCTTTATGTACCCATTCTGACATGTGTATAGAGAGTACTCGCATGGCCTCTTGTACCACCACCCACAAACTCATGAGAAAAACAAGGTATCTGCCGAAAGCTGCCATCATTGGCTGCCCACACACGGGCAAAAAAAGGAAAAAAAAGAGAAAAGGGGGGTGGAAGAACAATGTGAAGGTGTTGCTGGCTGACGCCGCTATAAGCCAGTGTGGCTCAGGTGAGGCGGGTGCTCCTTTCAGGTCCATCGTTTGCAGTCTTCCCATCATACTCATGAGAAACTCCCAGCGTGCCTTCAGGGCCATCTCTCGCCGGTAACAGGTAAGCCTGTTGACACATGTCAAATCCCTCTTCTTTTTGGTGTGTGTGTGTGTGTGTTTTCTTTTTGGTTCCCCTCCTCTCCTCAAAGTTTTCGTGAACACCATGCAACGCCCTGTCTAAACCGCAGACATCAGAAAAACCGCCCGAGCGAAGCCGGGACTTGTTTGATTGCGCTGCCTCACAACCTGGGCCTGCACACACACCCACCTCTCCACCCCACAAGAACGCACACACATACACACACACCTCAACCGACGTCAACGATGCCACATGTCCTTCACCTAACAATCCCCGAGGCCTGATCCGGCCTGGGCCAAAGCCACAGCTAGGAAAAAAAGGAAAAAAATGGTGAGATGCTGATGGATAAAGGGGTTTGTCGATTCCTAGGACAGGTGTCGGATGCAGGGACTATTTGATCCCTTTACATGTGTAGAGCGAGCATGAAGATGAAGAAAGCTAAAGTGGCAAAGGTTAGATGTGCTCTGTCATCACGTCAAAAAAAAAAAATCAATGCCCAGCACCAAAACGCGACTTGTACAAAGCATTTTATTCTAATAAGATATGATTTAATATGATTTACAAAGATTGCCACAATGAGTACGTCCTGCTCAAGATCTGTCAGAGGATGAAAATGATAGTACTGCAACAGCAAAGCCAGAGAAAACATAATGAGTCAGTGCACCATCACAGGTTTTTTCACAGATCATAGGCTAACATGTCAGGAGTGTGGAAAGTCATTAATCGACACAAACACATGCTGTCATTCTCACCAAGAAGTGCCTTTGCGCTATATACTACAAACTGGAATTTCAAATGTGTTGAACAGAGATCCAGGCCTTTTTTCCTACAGACTGATCACTAATTAACATGACTGCTGGGGCAAGGGATTATAAATTCTAGCACCGCCATGCATAAAGAACATTTTCCTTGAAGGCACCAGTTGGTCCAGTCTAGGCAGCACTGCATAAGATACTTGTAAACAAGGCCGTCTTGTATTTCCTGTTGCTTTGCACGACAGCCTCTTGGCAGCTATGTGTTGGCCTGGCTGCAGTAATGCTTGGCTGCTGAGGTGGAGGAACTTGCTTGAGGAAGGGAAGGGAGGGCAGGGAGGAGGCCAGAAATAGGGAATAGAGCACCCTGACTGCTAGGCACCCCAGTACAACCACAACACTTTCAATAGATCTCCTGTAACATACCAGAATGTTTAAAATGTCATCATGTAAAAAAAAAAAGAAGAGAGAAATGGAAATTTACTATCTTTGCCATTGGGGAAAATCGAGTGCAGGTAAGACGTAGGTTAGTGTTAAGAAAGGGTTACACTACCGCTCGAAATATCTCCTCTGCCTCCAAGGCCAAGCTGGGTCAGATATTTCCTAAGTCTAACAGACATCTTTACAAATTCCCATAAAGAAGCTTCCCAAAAATATATGCAAGTCCATGCATGAAAAACACTTCCATGCAAGAAGGAAAAAAATCCTAGATCCCAAATCCACCAGCCAGATGCCACCACTGCAGCCCTCACCAAAATTCAGGAACAACAGGGAACAAATGCTGTACCTTTATTCAGTTTTAAAGAAATTACATGACGACTGGAACACGTGTGCTCTGTTGATTATCAGAACAAATGTAGAGTGTTTAGGTGATGACAGTTGTAGTGTAGTTGGCAAATAAGAAGCATTGTTAAAAGAGAAAGGACAATAGGTGTACAGAACCATGGAACTTAGGATTGTCTACACAGAACACAATGTGCCCGAGCTGCAGCTTCTGTCAATCACTTGTGTCACCTGTGCCAGCGATGACAACAGGCAATACGTGCCAAAAGTTTAAACATAGCAAGGGGAACACCTGGTGGCAATTTCAACAATATTTCTTCACGATCTGTGCCATCACTCAGCATCCCACCGATGTCCACCACTGTCGTACCATAGATTGAGTCCCAAGATGTTTTTAATGGGGGACAAATGAATGTGAATGTTCTGGTGACAAAAGTGTACAGCCTTGCACTTAGAACCCAGAGCAAGACCTTTAACTGTCAAGGCAAGAATTTGTTTGCAAGTTGCTCGGAATGAACGCGTCTGCCAAATGAATACATGTAAACATGCTCAAGTCCCAAGCAGCCAGCTTTACATGACCATTCCCTCAATATCCCCACTGGTCCTCATAACCCTGATCATAACCCTGCCTCCTTCCAGCTATAGCTCCCTCTATCCCTCCCTCTGGGTCTGGGGATTGCACAGTCTGTAATTGTGGAGTAGCTATGGCACAGAGACTATGATATAAATATCTATTTCTCCTATTCCTGTAAAAATAAAGGCTGCTGTGGGAAAAAAAAAGAAACAAGGGCTCTTTTTTATGGCTTATTTCAGGTTATTCCCTGGGCACCTCCAGCTTCCTGAGCATTGCCTCTGCGAATACCATGCACTCAACTATAGTGTTTGCCTCAAGATAATAGAGAGACATTAGATTTCCACTCCACTTTTGTAAATCTCTTAACATTGCTACTTCATTCTTCAAATGGGCGCTTGCATTCTTAACAATGGTTCGAAAGTCACCGGAGTTATGCGGGGCAATCAGAAACAGGAGGTTAAAGAATGTACAAAATACTTATATTACATTTTAAAATCCACTGAAATACACATTACCTCTATTGAAAGATCAACAAATAAAAAAACGTAGCTAATATATACATTACATAATAAATACAAATACATTCCTTTTAGCTCCACTGAGTTACACTATATGGATATAAGTGTGTGGACACCTGACCATCTCATCAATATTTCCAAGATCTGGCCGAAAGGACCAAGTCAGCGAGCGAGGAAGAGAAAGAACAAGAGAAAGAGGAGGATCGAGCACACGAAGAAGAAGAAGAACAAGGCTTAACTCTCAAGCGCCTCGCCCCCATTTTACGATTAGCTTAAGAGCTTCAGTCATCGGTTGAAGAATGGGACCCACAAATGATTCGCTCTTTGCAGCTCAGAAATGCTCTTGACGGCACCACGGAAGTGTATAAAAACCTGCTGACTCAAATGAAAAAACAGCACCAGCAAGTGCCTATCACAGTGTTCTTTACCAGGAAAAAATACATGTTTTTAAAACTGTTTTGCGTATTTTTTTGTTAATAACACTTCTCAGTGATATACAATGGTTGTTGTTCTTACACTGCGTCAACCCACAATAAGTGATGGATCACTGTATATATATATATATTTGGATGTCCGTAGAAGTTACCAAATATGATTCTTCACCTAATAAAGGGTTAATGAGAGGACAGTCAGGGTCATGTTTTGGACTAGCCTCCTTGTTTTACAGAATATAACTGGAACTAAATCGAATAAATTTCCATCAACAAAGGCAAAGTAAGTAAGTGCAGACAGTGTGCCTATGATGTACAGAAAAATTTCAATTGGATGCTGCAAACATGATAAAAGGCATCAAGGAGTGTTTATTAAGGAGTGACCTTGTTTCCCATACAAAGATTAAGAAAAAGAAGAACTGTATCTCCTTTTCCAAAGTCCTATGTCCATATTTCCCATGTCAGATTGTTTTGGGCCTGCTGAATTAAACCAAGAAACATCTAAAGTCGGTCCAAACATGCTGCTAGCCTGTGTATCTCCCAACTCTTTGATATGAGGTTAGTCTAAAAATTAACAATAGCATAAGTCAATCATCTTGACGAATAATTTCATTTGTGACTACATCCTTATTAACGTTGCCCCGCCCCACCAAAATATATGGTCACAAACTTCCTCTTCTGCTGTAGGCAATGCTAAAACTTTCCAAACCTAAAGTGAATCATGGAACATTTCCTCCTTCACATTTTAACAATAAAACCTTAAGGTCAATACCTGCTGTCTGTCAATATAAATGTCTTCAACAGTAGACTGAATTGTGATTAGTCACGAATGCGAGAAAATGCCATGACATTCAGTGACAGCATTCATTCCAGTAAACACACATGTATGGGCAAACAATTTCAATGAAGGTGTTTGGAATTTTGCTATAGCTTTCCATAGATGTTCACCATTGCTGTGCACACACCGCCCTGTTGACAAAAAACGGATCAACGCAAGAAGCCTGTTGTGTTGAATATCAGTGTGCCTGTGGTTGCTAGAGCACAAACACCTGCTTTATGTGTTTACCACACACACACATACACACATGCACACATGCACACACATCCTGCCATACACAGAAAAGACCTGCCTATTGACTGCCAGCACAGAAAGCTGTAGCTGTCTCATCTCGCAGTGTTTTACTGTTTACTAATGTGTACATCCTGAGCCACAAATGAAAACATTAATTAAATTAAACTATATTAATTTCAATTTTATATGTACAGTGCTTTTTACAATAGGCATTGTCACAAAGCAAGTTTACATAAATATATACATTTTAATTATACACATTTATCCCTAAAGAGCAAAGCCAAATGACATGAAAGCATCACAAAGTATCTAATGGTGTATAGAAATGTCTACCCATAGAAACAGCATTACAATTTTAAGTTGATTTGTCATTATTAGTATTAGGCACTTGAGTCTATGCATTTGTGCTATGCAGAAGTAACACACCGTCAGATGATATGCCTGTCTAGTTTGTTTGGGATCTAGAAAGAAGTAGGATGGGAATCTAAAAACCAGGAGGAGGAGGAGGAGGAGAAGGGTTCTATGTGTGGAATGCTCCAAACCCGGGGCTGGTGTTGCGACTCGTCCCAGACTCTGTGCCGTCACCGCTGGGGTCTGTGGCCAGACCTCCCTATGCCAGACCTGCTGGCTCCAGATCCCGCCCAGGCCAGTTTAGCTGCAGTGCAGGACCCATAATTACAGTGCAACCCCCCCTCAAACACACACACACACACACACGCGCGCGCGCACTCCTTCCTCTCTCAGTGTTAAACGGTGCAGAGGCAAGAGACATATACTGCTTAATATGAATATTATGATGTGTAAAATTAATATACAAAGCTAGAGGGAACTTTAATGTCAGTGTGGTAAGACAGGGCAAGGAAAGATTCAGTGTGGTTTTAGCATCTACTAAAAGGTTGTTTGAGGAAAATTTCATTTTACACAAAGCTGACAGAGAGAGTATTTTTCTTCTTGAAGGAAAGCAGCTGATATATATTACATATATGTCGAGCGGGAAAGAGAAACATTATACCACAACATTATTAAATTCTCAAATCAGAAGGTGCTTACTCTTCACAGACATTTTAAAAAAGTAAATCGAAAAGATCATTTTGTACAATCTCTCTACTGACTGTGACAAGAGGAATCCCAAGGTTTTGTGCAATCATAGCCTGGCTAGGTCCACCCTCAGACTGACCCACGATACTTTGAAAATCAGACAACTCTTTTGTTTCTGGTATTCGTGACAGGGCTAGGTGCTAGAAACAATTAATATACTGTAATCTGATATGAATAATAATAATAATAATATATTAACATGTGTGAAGCACCAGGTGGTGTCCCCATAGATGAAACATAATGAGGGGTGTCTATTTACTTTTGAAATGTCTGTGTATATCAGCAGCTCTGACAGTAGACCTGACTGCTAGGCAAATCACAGGTTTAGATTAATGCGCTTGCTTTAATAGGCTATATTTTTTATGAAGACACCTCATTCATTGGTATGACTGAGGATCTACGAAATCTCAGCCTAATAATAAGCAGAGTTTTAAAGCGTTTTGTTATTTTAACAAAGATATGTGTGTAAGGGTTTGATATTGTGACGTTTTCTGGAAGGAGATGTTTATTTAACATTTATGAAAAGAGCCTCCAGTGCCAAACTTTGGAACAGGAAGTTTTCCTCTGTGATAAGGTCTTCAGGGTAACATGGCGATGCAATGGTTTGCACTGTCGCCTCACAGCAAGAAGGTTCTGGGTTTGAGCCTGCTTGCCAACTGGGACCTTTCTGTGTGGAGTTTGCATGTTTTCCACATGCCTGTGTGGGTTTCCTCTGGGCTCTCCAGCTTATTCCCACAGTCCAAAGACATATAGGTTATGTCAACTGGCTACAGTAAATTGCTCATAAGTGTGAATGGCTGTCCATCTCTGTGTTAGCCCTGTAACAGATTGGAGTCCCCCATCTCTTGACTGAAATCAGCTGGAATTAGATCCAGCTTCACTGCAGCCCTGACAAATAAGCGGTATCGATAATAGACAGACGGATGGTAAAGTTCCTCAAGGCAGAGTTGACTCTTTCTAATATCGTAAAACAACAAGCTGTATTTTTCTTATTATTGACTTAAAGTGAAAGAGAAATAGAGGCTGTTGAAGGAATAGCTCTTTATAGCTTACATACTCTAAGCGATAACAGAAAATAACCTATATCATGGATATTCCATTACATAAAGCATGGCTTCCATAACATTAATATAATCGCAAATGGATAAACGTGTAACGCATGTAAGTGTCATGCATGAATGAATGAATAATTGTAATTTCACAATAAAAAATTCAGGATTCCACTTCATGTTGATAATTTTCTTATAAAAGAATATCATAACTTGTTCCTCTCCTCATTCTATATCAAGTCCATCGGTAACTAAAATGAAAATGCTCTTCTATATATTTAAAAGAAATCATACATTACATATATTTACATGATACTACAGACAAAGATTATCACGAACAGCATCATGAACGCTATTTGACTAAAAGCGAAGTCTACTCCACTGTGTGAATCTGATCAAAGGACAGAATTGCGAATTTCGGAGAGCCAAAAGCACAGCTACTTTCTTCTTAATGAACGGGTGTCTCATTGCTCTTTAGTGAAAGAGATGCCAGGTAAATCTCACGTTCACTAAGAGCCATAATTGAAGTTAAATAAGTAGTACAGTATCTGATGATACTGGGAACTTCAAAGCCATAAAAACTATACGCACAGAAAGGTCTCTCATTGAAAGCTCAACGTGTCTTTTGTGGTCCTGCCGGTGTCCTGTAACAGAAGATCCCATCATGCACAGCCTAGCATAACAGAATCTCGAAAATGTCTCTATGAAGAGAAAGAAATTTAACAGCCAAGTTGGCCACTGACAGATTTACAGATAAAGGGTCCTCAGGTTTTACACAACCCCTCCACTCCCAAATGAACGCTCAGCATGTTTATTCAGCATGTCTTGTAAATTTAAAAGACTTCTCGAAGAATACCTCATTCTCCGAAAAAGAAACAGGAAAATTATACACTGGATGAGTGGCCTTTCCTTTTTCCCCTTCCTTTTTTACTGCCGCTGTAATTTCCTTTTAAGCGGAGCTTCCTAAAATAACCTGAACCTAATAATCCCCAACCAAAATGCATACAGGAGTTCCTGGAGGTCCTCTTGGGTGGCTTTCCCCATTTCGTTGGCACAGGAGACAATGTCTGCCCACTTATACTTAGTAGGGCTACTTTGTGAGAATACACCAGTGGCATTTAGTGGACAATAAGAAAGTGAGATAAATTGTAGCCCAGCATTATTAGAAAATACACTGGGCATGAATCTTTGGTTGGACAGTGTATCAATTTAATCGATAACTCATTGCGTTATGATTTCAGTCAAAAGCAATTCTGTAAATTCTAAACGATTTGATCAAATCCACACACTAAATCAAGCTTTTTAAGAAATATTATTATGTTAGGTGTATTCCTTCCTGAAAAACGTCTCAGATTTTTTTTTTGCTACTGACTCTGTCACTTTCTGAATCATATTTTGTGAGAATATTACCTTCAGCTCCACCTTGCAACTCTTTTGACATGAATTTAGCTAACCTGTCTTTGACAGGAAGTCTGCATTTCTAGTGAACAAAAAAACTTAACAGAGGAATGCTATTTATTGAGCACCGGCTATGTGCGATCTTTTTATTGAGTTTTAATTTCTGACTGCTCGCCCCAACCTACACGTATCACAGTCAGACAAAAAAAACCTTAGAATTTTCTATTTTGATAATAAATCAAGACTCTTTTTTCAAAAATCATTTTAAAAGCATTTTTTTCTTTACCATTATGATCCTTTTATCACTCACACTCTTGTATCAGGCAACTATGTATTCTGATGCATGAAGAAAATAAATTAAGGTCTACCCAGAAAACTAAATAAATGTACTGTGCAGTTCAATACGATCTGTTTAACATATTGGGTCCTTATCCTTATAACATGCGATTTGGATTAAATAACCAAAACTGCCCCATGTTTTCTGTAGCAAAAGTTGCCTCGAAGCAAGATTACAGCACCAATTAGATGGATTTTATACTTTTTTTTTTTTTAAATATCTGAAACATTTGTACTACATAAGCAGGGTAGCATAATAATAATATTTCTTCAGGTAAACTGGGCATTAATTTTAATGAAATAGAGTTGCATGTGGTACAGCAGTTATTAATACCGCAATGACATAAACTGTACATTGTGCATGTTTTACGATGCACTCTAACTACATAATGGCTGTGGCAATGTACAAGCTCTTTCACATAAAGGGGATCAAGTGGTTGAAAATTTTCACTGCCAACTCTACAGATCTCTGTGGTCGATCAAGCTCATCAGGATGAAATGACAGGTAATTAGTGAGTTACTCAATCCTGCTGAAAAACTGTTACCGCTACTTTGCCAGAGCATGCATGAAATCTGATTTGTGATAAATGGCAGATACTTTATTTTTATTAGAATTATGTCAAGTGTGACTGCAGGTGAATGTGTCTATAATTGTTTTTTAATCATCAAGGTGGTTTTGAAATGTCTAGAAATGGTAAGACAATGCGACCACGCTTGTGTTATTAATCACAAAGATGTTTCATCACTCATCTGTGGAGCGTCAACGGTTCAAGAATAAATTTGTGAAGAACTGACAATCAGTAGACGTGATGAGACTCAGTGATGATAGCCATTATTTACAATGTAACTTGCTGTAAACATTATTTTTTAATTATAGTCCATAAGAAGTAATTGTAAATACAGCACTCTGAAAGTACTGAAAAGGCAAGGTCACCACTTTTGTTTTGCGATACACTGAAGACATTTGGGTTTGAGATCATAAGGAATATGAGACACCAGATCAGATTGTCCGCATTAATTTCCTGATATTTACACCTAGCAGCTTTGATGGAGACCACCCATCATTTGGTGAGCAAAAATACTAGACCAGTCTTAGAGTAAATTTAAGTAAATAACACTGAATGTTCGGTTGCATATAACTTGCTTGCAATAACTGCATCAAGCAGGTGACCCAGTGAAATCACCAAACTGTTTTATTTTTCGTTTGTGATGCTATTCCAGGCACCGTGCTCTATTGGCACTGTGTTTTGCCTCATTGTCTTGCTGCACTGAACTGGATGCATTTCTCTGTAAACTGGCAGAGACAATGTTTCTGTAGACTTCTGAATTTATTCTGCTGCTACCATCATATAATAAAGAGTGAGCACATTCCAGAAGCAGTCATGCTAGCCCAAGCCATGACACTACCTCCACCATCCGTGACCCACGAGCTTGTATGTTTTGGATCATGAGTAAATCCGTTCTTTCAGCACACTTTAGCCTTTCCATCACTTTGATAGAAGTTATTCTTGATTCCAGAACTTTTGTGGCTTATCTAAGTATTTTTTTTTTCTTCAAATTCCAGCCTTCTGACTCTTTTTGCTGATGAGTGGGTTGCATCTTGTGGTAAGGCCTCTGTATTTCTGCTTTATAGACTCTTTCAAATGGTGAAACTTTCACCCCTGCCCTGTGGAGGTTGTTGGTGATATCAGTGACTGTTGCTTTTGGGTTTTTCTTAACATCTTTCACAATATTTTTATTATCAACGACTGCTGTTTTCCTTGGTTTACCTGGTCAATGTCTGGTTGCTAGTGGTTATGCCCAATGCTTTTGGAACTGCTATGATGAAGTTCCCTTCTTTTTCCATCTTCAAAATGGCTGGCTAGACAGCTCTCTGGTCATAATGTTGGTTTGTCCAACATTGCAGTCCTCTGGAGTAAAACCCAGAGCTCCAACCAAGAGTAGAAATTCAGAGCCTTTAAGTGTTACATTTACATGTAACAGGGCAACAAGAAACACCTGCCAATATACTTATATAGCTACGGAAATGTCAACCGAGCCCCGTGCGGGCCGCTTTGCACCTTATGTGCCGTACGGCACGTACAGGACCTGATGATATATATAGTATATATTTATAGTGAAACCTTGGGCTACGAGCATAATTCCAGAGATGTGCTTGTAATCCAAAGCACTTGTATATCAAAGTGGGTTTCCCCATAAGAAATAATGGAAACTCAGAAAATTCATTTCACAACCCACAAATATTTATATAAAAATGACAAAATATAAAATAAAAATACATAAAACTGTCATGAATTTGCCCGCGAGAAGCGCACATGCAGCGCACCTATTCTGAGCACTCCCAATAGCGGTGCATATCAGAGAACTCGCGCGAGAAAGCCTACTTCCAGGTTTTCCTCTGCAACGCCACGGCGCATCACATGGGTGGCGACAGGTGTATCGGATTGGGACTGATTGCGGGAGCTATAAAAAGACTCATGCAAGCTCGCCAAGTTCGCAGAGCATTAGCTGCCATTTTCCGCGCCCTTTGCCAAGCCTTGCTATTCCCGTGTTTGCTTTCTCCGGTTCTAAGTTTCTGTTTCTTGTTATTCAACCCCACCACACCTGACAAAAACAAAATAACCTG
>JAQLOM010000006.1:3566790-3584066 GCA_030068315.1 Chrysichthys thysi
CAAACGACGCGTCGACTATTAAATTAGTTGTCGACGATTTTGATAGTCGACGTAATCGTGACTAGTCGACTAATCGTCGCAGCCCTACATATCAGAAACACATAGCTTTGGTTATTTGCATATCCCTTGCTTGGAATAATTGTGACCCCCTGACATTACAAAACTGATGCATTCTTCATTTGTGATTTGTTATCAAGCTTTCTTTCAGTTGTTGTTTGTTTTGAGGGATTTCTCCTTTCAGTCTGGACTTCAGGAGGTGAACTGCATGCTCAATTGGGTTAAGGTCTGGTTACTGACTTCGCCCCTCTAAAACCATCCACTTTTTTCCCAGATAAGTCTCTCACAAATACAGTGGATGCATTTCTCTGTAAATTAGCAGACATAATGTTTCTGTTTTCTTAATTTTGCTCCTACCATCATGACTTGCACCAAGAATAAAGATTAGTGAGCCCATTCCAGAAGCAGCCATGCAATGACACCAAGCTCTGATGCTACCTCCACCGTTTATGACTCAGGAGTTTGTATGTTTTAGATCCTTTTGTACTACAACACTTTGGAATTTCCATCATTTTGGTTGAGTTTAATCCTTGTTGCAGACATTCTGTGGCTTGCCTCTGTCCATTCTGGCTTTCTGATTCTTAGTGCTGATGAGTGGTTTGCGTATAGGTTCCATACTTCTGCTCTCAAAGTTTTCTTGATTGTGGATTGTGATGCCTTCACCTCTGCCCTGTGGAGATTGTTGATGTTGTTGTTTTGGGGTTTTTCTTAACTGCTGCTGTTTCTCTTGGCCAAACAGTTTGATGTCTGGTTGTTAGTACACCAGTGATTTCTTTCTTTTTCAGGACATGCCAAGTTTTTCTACTGGCTATGCTACTTTCCCCTCTTTTCCAAGCTTCAAAATGGCTTGCTTTTCTCCCACAAACAACTTTCTGGCCTTCATGTTGAATTATCCATTCTAACAAATGCAATCTTCACACACAAATGCCAGGCCTCAAAACAAGAGTAGACATTCAGAGGTATTAATTGTTTAAATAATCAATCCAACACGGCACACCTGGGCAACAAGACACACCTGTCAATTATATGATCCAATATTTCTGACAACTTGATGAATGGGTGTGTTCAAACAAATGCTCTAATTGTTCAACAAATGTATAATATATAAGGCAATCAAATCTAAATTCCTCATCTATTGTCAATTGTTTATCTTTTCATCTGACACACACTTGTCTGGAGTATATAGCAAACACAAAATTGAATTGACCTTGCTGTTCCAGTATTTACAGAGGGGACTGTATATACATGCATAACGGCAGGAATTCATGGTCTCTCCTACAAGACAGTGAAATCAGCAGTGCATTAGAGAAACCAATGGGAAATTAGCCAACTGTCAAGCATTTATGTATGTCAGTCAATGATGGCCTTCTCCTCTGAAGCATCACTTCAACAGCAATAGACATAGCATGAATTACAGCTGTTTGAATTGCTAAGAATGAAGTGAGGAAGTGTAATGAAACAAAATGGAGTGAAAATCTACATTCTTGCTATGGAATGGCACAGGTTTGATCTTAATGCTGCAACAATGGTAATCAGTATACCAGAGCAATCATGAGAAGTACTATATTTAATTATATTTAATTGACATCAGTTAACTATATTTACTCAGGACCAACTGAAAATGTTCAGCTGAAAATGGTTAGAAATGTCACTTTCATGTTTTGGCCAAAAAAAGGGAAAAATTCATCTTTTGCCGCTTAATCCTGTTCAGGGCCGTGGGGGAAACTGGAGCTAATCCCAGCTACGCCAACACGCAGAGACAAACAACCATTCACACCTATGGGCAATTTAGAGTAGCCAATTAGCTTAATCCCCTCGGTGCATGTCTTTGTACTGTGGGAGGAAACCGGAGTACCCAGAGGAAACCCACACGGAGGAAACCCACATGGAAACTCCACACAGAAAGGGGCCAAGGTTGACCCTGGGGATCGAAGCCAGGACCTTCTTGCTGTGAGGCAACAGTGCTAACCACAACAACACCATGCCGCTCCAGGGAAAAATTTCTTGATAGAAAAAGGTTCAACAGGCCAACAACAGCATCAATTCTAAGGCTTCAAATCGCAATGAAAAGTAGACAGAAATTACAAAAATAAAAAACTAAATAGTTTCCTGGTCTCCCATACTGATGTTCTAGGAGGGATGTTTGACAGACAATGTACTGTGTAATGTTTTTTGCTTTTTACTCTCCCTTCCCAACCAGTTAATAAAAATTCTGGGATGACCGGGCCTGGTCTGTTTAATATATACATACAAACATACATACATACAGTGGTGGAATATTTTGACTTTTGAGATGTTTGTTTTTGTTTGAGGGACAAGAAGGGTATTGAAGGGCATTGTCAATTGGTGACTCCAATCCTGGGTGACTTCACTCCCACAGGACACGAGGGCTCACTGTTGACGATGACAATGATGTAAAGCATATGCTCTGACCTTCACAGCCACCAGACCTCATCCCAGTCAAACACTTAGGAGAGATTTTGGAGCAACAGAATGATAGAAGATGCTCTTCACCACCATCATCATCCAAACACTGATTGAGGGATTGTATAACTGAACAAAATGGTGATAATTAGAACATAATTCCCATATAAGAACAGCAGTAAAGGATGAGAGCATCCTGTTTCTAACGATGACCCAACCGAACAAACTTTGTAACAGTGGCCTAGGTCTGTCGGTGAAATGAAACGCAAATCATGTCATGGGAATCTCTAAAAAATGTTCAAGCATGGAACATCCTGTTCCTCTTAGAGCTCAGATTGTTACAGTAGGCCTGTCACTAAACCACCAAATTAAAAAAAGAAAAAATCTTTTTTGCCTTTGATAACTTTGGCACATGAGCTGGCTCGACCTTACAGGGAGCAAAGACTTTTTAGTCCCAGAGGACAAACTGGTCTATTCCTACAAAAGGAAGATTTCAGACTTATATATTAAAAGCAGCTATCTGATTGTGACGTGCAATCAGTCCTTCCATAAGGACATTTTACAGACAGACCCTGGCTGGATCAGTGGGTGAACCTAGATGCAATCATTGTCGTACGGAGAACAGACAGTTCTCAGTCATGACTCATCTCATCCCCCCCCAAAAAAAAAACCATAAAATGAAATCAAATCAAAAATCCAAAAGATGGATTGAGCTCAAGGTGTTTTTATAGCACTGCAGGGGTGTAAATCTTCTCTTCGCTCTAATAATGAAGGAGATTTTGGTCCTGAATCAGACTTCAACCTATGGATTGGCTTATATAATTCGGGGAAAAATCTGTGGATAACTTAGTATTTTCTACTTTGTAATGCAATTTGGCTCAGATATAAAAAGAAATGCAAAAAACAGCTTTACATCAAAAAACTAATACCACTCGCAGGGAGGGAAATACTTGAGCACCTATATTATATCAGTATACTTAAGAATTATGATGGATGGATATTTATAGCTTACTGAAGTATCATTAAAAACAACTGCTTGTACACTCTTTCCAAAATAAATGTATTCAAATGCTCATTACAAATTTCAAACCTGAATTCTTCTCTAATCCAATCAGAGATGGTAGGTCGGTTTCACATCCAACCATTTCAAAAAGCTGTAGTTAGAATGATTATGGTTTGTGCTACAGCTATCCACGTACATTTGAATACAAGCCACAGGACTGCAGTGTTGAGTAAACTACTGGAGTAAGCAAAGACTTGCTCCAAAATTGTTTTCTTCACCTCCTTAAAAGGCATTAAGCCTAATGCAAAAAAGCATCTTGAGGTAAGTTTATCTAATTTGTTAACAATGCCAACGTATGCCATTATATTTATCCAAGTTCGTCTTTAACATCAACAAGAAAGTGGAAAAAAAGAGAGGCTGAAGAAACAACTGTTTATAGCTCATCAAAAGGAAGTAATAACAGGAGCTAACTTGTCTCTGGGATGTTCCATAACATTAAATGTAACTAGAAATGGTGAAAAAGCATAGCTTTGAGGAATTCCTAAACTTAATATTTATTTGTAACATCACTGTAAAAAATTTATTTATTTCCTACCTAATCGCTGAATTTTTCATTCAGATTTCAAACAATGTATTATTTCTACCTAAATGCTCATTGCACTTAATGATAGGAGATCGAAGCGCTTTTGTTTTTTACTCTGTCTTATGTTTGGTCTTCTGAATCATGTCCGGGTGGGGGGGGGTGTAAGTGGCTTCCATACACCTCCAAGTCAATTTCCCAGAAATTGACAAAAAAGTAATCAATCAATGAATCGATCTTCTGAACCAAAGCCTCACTACGCTGCTAGACAGGGAAAATTATATCTATACTGCAAATATACATACACTGATGTTATATATAGAGTGTCCCAAAAGTCTGGATCAATAGGTACCGCACTAAAGGAGGAAATCATCTCTGCATGAACTACTATCAGTACTGATACATTAAGAAATGTATTCAGCATATAAAGTGTCAAGTCCACGGCCACAAATTTAAGCATATTTTGTAATATATGTATTTAAATAAATATTTTCTTATGGCTCTAGACTTTACGACACCCTGTAGAATAATATAAAAGCAAGTCTTTAGGCATTACCTAAACCGGAGCCCGAACCTACCACACTACTGGACATGACATGGTAATATGGTGACAGCTCTGTGGGAGCCCTTTTGAAAAAGGCCGTTTTTACATGCAAATGTAGAGCCTCCGATTCCTTTTGATTCAGCACTCAACATTAGACCTCAGTATGCTCGCGAGCGCACAAGTGGTGTTCAGGTGAAATTACTGAAAATTGGTTTCTTGCTTTGTTAAGCACCTGTGGCGAGATCAAAGAACGCTATTACGTATGTGTCATCTCGATTTCCATGGGCGGTGATTTGGCAATATCTGATAGGTTAGTCATCAGGGAAACAAAAGAAAACTTTACATGACCTCATTAATGAGTACTCAGTTGTTCTCAGGGGCATTTTCTGATTAAAGATGAAGCAAAAATTGCAAGTGAGAGAAAACCAAAAAAAAAACACGCCTCACAAAAGCCTTTCAAGAACGCAGAATCGCACAGTAGGAGTATGTTGTTTTCGTTTCAAGATCCTTTCTTTCATTACAGATATTATACAAAAGCTTTGTTTTTATATTCACATTAATAGCATTTGACAGACAACTTGATCCGGACTGACTTAACAAAGTGCTTCATGGAAGGCGCATCCTCATGCTAGTTAAAACCTTGTTGTGGTTAGTAGAGCATGAAAACACACAAAGCAAGTTAGTTTTAATAGATTGCCTAAATGTTAATTCAAGTGTTTGGATTTTTAATATGCCTATGAACACCCTGACAGGATAAATTAGGAGAAAACCAATGCTAATGTGTGGGTCCTAACCACACATACCATTTCTAATAAATACACAGAAATACATTTTTCCTCCATTTAAATAGGTTTCTTTTCATCATCTTTAAGTAAAGCTACAGTAAGGCATTTAGACCATCTCTAATGTTCAAGTGAGACTGAACTCCAGCCCTCATCATTTCTGTGAACAAGTAATCGGTCGTATGATGAACGCTCATCAGAGCCACTCGACTACACTGGAACCCTTGCATAACACAGCTCTCCCCTCATCAAAAGACTGTTCTAGCCTTTCAAAGATTATTCTGGGAAAAAAGAAATGAAAAGAAAAGAAAAGAAATGCCCTTTTCACAGGCGACACCATTAAAATGAGCAACAAAAGAATCTGAAATGCTTTGCTCGACTATTTACGATAATTTGTCTTTTGAACAACGTCTGTGTTACCGCATCTTTACTATAATTAAACCTCATTATATGAACGCCAAAGCCACTGATGACAGACTGGTCATTCCAAACTACAGCAGAAGGAAATGTTTACTATGGTCTTTCGTGACAACAGGTAACCGTTGACTTTAGTGATCAACGTGAGCTTGGGCTCATCCATTTATGCTCGACAATCAAACAGAAAGCTCAAAAGCTTATGAATAAGTCAGCGGCTGCTGTACCGAGGGATTCAGGAAGTCATTATTTGGTCAGGACCGATCCGATCACTGGCTATGTTCAGCTCCATACTGGTTTGTTTGTATGTTAGTATGAAACAGAATGAAAAATTCTGGATAATTTATTGGCTATTCCAGTACATTCCAGCCTGATTTTTAAACTTAAGCATGTTGCATGTATCGCTTTACTTGCACAGCTATAAAGCCATAGCAAAGTCCTTAAACATCCCTGTTAGTACGACTGGTTCAATAATTTGCAGGTTGAAAGTTCATGGAACTACAACTAATCATCCATGGACAGGTGCATGACACAAGATTTCACAATGAGTAATGATAAGGAAGGTAAGACAGAAGGCAGCAGTTATGTGAAAAGAGCTGCAGGACAACCTGAAAGCAGCAGGAACATCAGTAACACAAAGAACAAATAAGCAGTGAACTGTAGCCCAACAGTTCCAGTCTATACACCTCTGCTAGAAACAAACACCGAGATGTGCATCAAAAAGCATTCAGATGGTCATAAAAGGAAATCTCATTTGGGAAGAAGGTGGATGTTACAAGATAACCCAAAATGTCAAGCAAAACAAACTTGAAAGTTCTCCTGCCTTGAATCGCCCTGATGATTTATGGAGGATTTTTAAATGTTGTGCTCATCAGAGGCATCCTTATAACCTAGGGGAACAGATGATTTAGCAGGAGGCATGGGGCCAAAATGCAACCACAATGCTACAAAAAAGCTAATTACTTCTCACCGTAGGCACCTTAAAGCTGTGTGGCAACAGCGCTACAACAGTGTATTAATGAAGGAAATTTCTGGTGTCTGAATACTTTTCTCGCCTATCACTTTTGTTCTTAAACATATATCTTTGCTTATGAAATGAATACATAATTTTATCTTCATAAACACAAATTCAGACAACACTGAGTGTGTGAATGTCACTGGACATATGTTCTGGTATATAAAAAGTATCTAAAATTAAAAAAGAAAATTGTGAATTTTTCAAGACCTTTGCAGTAAACTCATATAATATGAATTTAACAAAATATATTTGATATCTTAATGCTTTTTTCAGAGGAAAGTTTAGCATTACAGATATCTCAAATTTGCATAGCCTACAGCAGTAATCATAATCAGTGGATTTCTGGGCAATTTTTTTCCAAAACTGAAAGACTGAAAGAATGAATAGTGTATCAGGTTATGATGTCTGGAGGGGAAAAAAAGAGCTGATGCAAAACTTGCCAAAAGGATTTGAGCCACTTCATGTAAGTGGCAGTTCTATTAAATTGATTCACATTATGGCAAAAGGGTAAGGGGAGGGGGGTTAAAAATGGTCATTTTGGTAGGGTACACGGTACAGCTGGGAGGGGACTGGCAGTCATATGTGTATAAATGCACCAAGCACTGTGAAAGACTAGAGAAAGACTGCAGGCTTCACCACATCCTCTCAAAAAAAATTTTTTTTTTAAAATAAATAAGTTTTTTAAAATACATATATATAAATAAATAAAAAAGAATAACTTAAAAAATAACCTAACGGAACTTTGGCTGATTTTTACTTTTAACATCATTTTTTTGATTGTCAGTTCACTAACTGACTTGTAACACGTTTTTATTTTCTCTTCTTAATAATGGAAATTTGGAGACTGCTAGCTGTAATCATCACCGCGAGTATCATTGCATGCAGTGCTCAAGGAATGTCCTTTACTCTAGACAAAGAACACTGGATTACCAAGAACCAGGAGGTATGTATAGCTCTATGTACACATATTTCTTTGACATATGTGAAATTACTTCTCAGTATATATATAGTCAGAACAATGCCATTTTGTACATTGCACTATATTTAAAAAACTTGTGTCTAATTATAATGACAAGGACAGACATTTTTTCCAATTATTAGTCACAAATAAGGCATACATACAAAAATAAGGCAAACATACAAACCTGAAAAAAAAATCCAACCCTGAACATCTTGCATTGTATCAGACTTCATTTTTTTCTTTAACAATAAAGATCATTGTAATAAAAGTAAATACCTATTTGCAAAACCATCTGCTGTATATATACACACTATACTAATGAAACTGATCACATTTCCTTGCTATGGTTTTTATACAAACACAAATCCTGAAAACTCATCGCACTTATGGTTACTAGGACAAACTTTTGGTGGACACTTTAGTGAGTGAAATGGGAAGTCTAATCAAGCGATCGAAAGCACACCAGTTCTACGGTCTAATGGGAAAACGTGCTGGTGAGGATTTTTTTCCCAGTTACTACAACACATACTCTGAAAAGCAATATTTCAAATATTGTCTATTTGAAATCAAATCTGTCTTAGTTTTACTTAAAACTGTATTCCCACATACATGTAGTAGATGTACAATACAAGTATATGATGTATTAAAAAGAAGGATGCAACATAACTGCCTTTTCATTTTCATCTCATTTCTCTGTAGATATTCCTCAGCGTCCGAGATTGGGTCAGAAAAGTGAGTAGTGAAACACTAAAACCTCTAAAATACTAAAAATGCTTAAAATACCGGCTATAAAAAAATAATGACTATAGCACCATTATGCTGATAATCATCCAAGAGAATATAGTATTAATCGAAGATATAGAGATTTCTTTTCTTTTCTTGTTCTGCCGTCTTTGCAGGAAATAAAGGAGAGAAGTTTGTTGGACTTATGGGTCGATCGTTAAAAGGAGGTAAATTCTACTACACACTACACACAGGCTCTCTGCATTACACTAGGTATTTGCTGTTTGCAGTCTGTGCTTGTGTCTGTGGTGGAGCCTGCACTTGAGCTCCTCGCTTCATGCAAAGTGTACCATAGCCCGTGTTATTACTCTTGACCTTCAGCTGGAAAACTTGGATTGTATTGCTTGTCAAACACATTCACATTACTAGAATAATTGCTAAAAAATTGTAAACACACTAGAAACTGTAGGCAATTTCTCAAAGTTAATTATGTGGCTTAGAGGTAAAAAGAAGTAGCACGACGTTCAAAAATTCAAGCTAAAGTCATGCAATGTACACCCTTTATGCCAAGGGAGGGGGAAGGCACGCCGCTTACGGAATATACCGAGATAAAAATAGATTTCTCTTGTAAATAGAATGAATTCGTTGAATGAATTAATAAATACATTTCTGGTTCGGTAACTATTTCCATTTAGTGATTTTAATGCATCTGATGTGTGGAAATGTGGAATCAGGTATACAGTCTAGCTTCCAAACTTACATAAATAGATCTGTTAAATTAAGCTCAGTTACCCCAAAATGCCTAGCGTTGTATTTTTGCAGATATGTTCACAAGAATAATTCCAGACGAGACGAGTACAGCTATGCAATCAGACAAGCAATCAGGTACAGCATTTCAAATTTAAAGCACACATTTAACTCGTATAAAAATGATAAATTATCTGGATGCCTGACATCTGTTTTCTTCTTTCTCACAGATTTGCAAGAGGAATGGGACAATCCTCAATATTACTGACAGTCACTATTCTGTGCGAGAGCATTTTCACATTTAGAAGAAAGCATCCTTTAACATATAAAGAGATGTGAAATAAAATGTTAGTATTTGTTGCCCAAAAAAAGGCCTTTGCATGTATATATAAAATACAAGAAAAGTATCAAAAATGTCCACTTCATTTTATTTTATTTGAGATCTGAGCATAACGAAAATAAAATGCCAATGAATGAGAAGCAATGATCTCACAGAGAAGGACAAAAAAGACCAAATATTGTTCGTGTGATGATTATACCATACTGAAAAATTGTATTAAACCCAGCGCGTAAAACATGGGTGTCAAATTCCTGCCGTGGGAGGTGCCTATGGTGTAGCTATGCGTCATCCCTGATATGAAAACACCTGATTGAAATATTCAGTTAATTACCAAGTCCTTAATCACATGAACTGGGTGTGAGAGCCGCAATACTTTGTAGTGACGCCTACGCTTTGAAACTGACTGGCCCATCCCAATTCCTATCTTTATGTAAAGTTTAGTTTCATCGGAGTTCAGCCGGTTAGTCAAGGCGTGCAAAAAGATCTGAATATTAAGGTGTGCTGGAATTAAATTCTTTAAGAATTGGGTGTATCTTCTTTAAGTCAACGTCAAAAGTCATCCATGGAAACTAAAAACACTCTGAAATGTGCGCTCAAAAGAGAGGATCAGTAAAATTACATCTGCACAAAAACAAAAATAACAAACAAACAAAACAAAAAAAATCACTACAGAGATCAAAAGTACAAAGGCCACACAGAGACCAAAATTACAATGAATGCTGTAAATTCATTGGTAAAGATACTGACGTATGTAAAAGGGAGAAAAAGGCATTGAAGGGGACATCCTAGGTTCCTTTGGGAGGGGTCCATTTCAGAGAACCTGGATCTATGGTCTTGTTGCTGGTGGCACGTTTGGTTTCTTTTGCTTTCCAGTCATCAATCAGATCCTGTGATGGTAGACAGTGAGAAACATCTTACATTCACATTGTACAGATGTGTGTGTGGGGGGGGAGCGGGGGGTCACGATCTACTAAGGGTGGATGATATGACAAAGTTATCATCATGATAATACGTTGTTTTTATAGCAGCAGCTCTGTTAGTAGTGCTGCAAGACAAATCACAGGTTTCTATTAACATGCATGTTCTATAGCTCATCGCATTTTTTCCATCACATCACCCACCTCGAATATCCACAAGCAAAACTATAATTAAAGCATACAATATGTACTCGCTCTTATGTTATACCTGTCTCTTTAAAACCAAGTGTTTCCCCTTCCAGTACTTCAGCATCTGCAGTGACTGCAAAGTGCTGACGATGTCCACAGGGTTCACGGCAGTCTCCTGGCTGATTTCTGAACAAACGAAACGCATGAGATTTCAGAACTTGTGTCAGGGAACCATTTACAGAGCAATCACAGTGATGCTCCTGCACTGTCCCTTACCTGCACTCTTTCCTCTCTTGTCAAATCCATAGCATGATTTCTGGAGTCCATGCACTAGGGATCTGCAATCGCTCTTAACATCTAGCATTCCCACAATGGGTAAGACGGCAGACCTACGTACCCTGACCC
This sequence comes from Chrysichthys thysi, assembly GCA_030068315.1. NCBI lineage: Eukaryota > Metazoa > Chordata > Actinopteri > Siluriformes > Claroteidae > Chrysichthys > Chrysichthys thysi. The sequence goes on from JAQLOM010000006.1 coordinate 3,577,895, forward strand.
CTGACTATGAGCCACAGTTCCACCCTGGCTGAGGTTTTGTGTAACGGACCACTCTGCTAAACTTACCTTTGATGGAGATCTCTTTGCCCTGAAAGTTGTACATGTAGCGCAGAAGGACTTCCTTCCAGTAGCTGCGGTAGCTGATGAGCCCCAAGTCAGAGAGGGGCCTTTCAGGAGATCCCACCTTCTCCTCCACTTTGGACAGCAGATAACCTATAGCAAATGCAAACAGGCTTAAAAAAGATAGACATGCTACAAAGATCACACTCACCCACTGAGTAATTCAAGTTGTCAAGCAAAGCTTACAGTATCAAAATGAGAGCACTGGAGAGGGCGACAAGTCACAGCCAATTTTTTTTTCTTTAACAAACATCTCTTATCAGGAGGCTATACAAATTTTAATTACATGTAGTCCAAGTCAGGATCAGCTAACGTTTGCTAACGTAACAAATACATGCTGCCAAGATTACCTTCCCTTTCATCCCATAATGTAACTTGCTGACATAGCTAGGAGTCTGCATGAGAGGGAGAGTTTGCTGCACTGCTGCATGTGGTGAACAGTCCCATCCAAAGGTACTGGAACAGCCAGACCTACCTACCTATCTATCTATCTTTTTGCTGTCCACTGAAGACTTCTTTGTCAGATCATTGTGTCCGTAGACAGCTCTCTGGTCTTCGTGTGGGCCTACCCTTAACTATAAATGCAGCCTTCACAGGTAAAAGCCAAAACCTAAACTGAGAGTCGATCATCAGGACTACTTAATGATTACACTCTCAACCTCGTATGACACACCAGGTGACAAGGAATACCTGTCACTCATCATAATGCAATACATTAAATCATTTAAAAAAATAAAAATAATAAAAAAAAAATGTTATGTACTACACTGTTTAACATATCTAGATGCAAATACCAGAAAATAAATGCTGCAACTCGCATCTCTGATGTTTATCTTTTGAACTCACACACAAATGTCAAGAGGAAAGCAAAACCAAATTAATTGGCCTTGGTGTTCCAATTCTTTTGGACAGGCTGTGTCAAAGCAACTAATCATCTTTATACAGGAAAATTAAGGCTCTCAAGGAAGCACAGACACAAATATTGAACCAGTTGTCTACAATCTGTTCCTCAAAACACATGTCACATGATACTAATAACTGACTGCGAACACTTACTGAAATCAATCAGCATCTTGCCATAGCCCTGCCTCATGTACTGTGGCATGGTGAGAATGCAGGACACGTTGTAGTTCAGGAAGGAGTTTTTCTCCTGCAAAAAGCAGATAGCAGGTTTAGGTGGCTGGTTTTGTTCCCAATTAGCCATCTATAAAATGTCTTTAGTGCATTAAATATGAATGTGAATGTTGTATGGGTAACCAGTGGAAGGGAAGGCATATCTAGCTATTGGGACCTTCATACCTTTGAGAAATATCCCACCAGATGGCAGCCTGTGTTGTCAGCCTCAGTCATGACATAAAAGAGGAAGGGCTCAACATCATAATACAGTGTTTTATGGTCCAGAAACAGCTTAGCCAGCAAACACAGGTTCTGGCAATAGATCTACCAAGATAGGAAGGAAAAAGGTTCTTTTGTTAAGGAGCATGACTTAAGGCATGTGTACCATCTCCAATAAAATCACTACACAGCAGACATGTAATGCTGTAATCATCATCCATTACCTTGTTTTTTTTCCCATCTACCTCGAAAACGGAGATGGCTCCTTTTCGGTAAATCTCATCTCCAGGGGGGTGTTTCCACACACACTTGGCCTATGGGGATCAAATACAGATTAGAAGCAAGAAATAAGTATGCTGCTCACTCAGCATTATGCATAGAGTAATAACAGGGAAGGATGGCTGTCTAAAATACTGGAATGGTATCAGGTTAGATTAGACACGGCAAGGCTCGACTTGCCATACCTCAAGGCAATGAGTACTGCACCCAGTACAGTGTATGAACTTTCTCTGGCTGAGTCACTGGCCAGCTAAATGTGCAGTGCCCATCTCTACACTAACTTAAGCAGGCTCTAAACCTAATCTACCTTAAAAAAAAATATTTATCCCATACTCTATTTCCATACATGTACATTTGAGCATTACTTCCAGTGTATTCTTAGGCTCAAAACAACACTTATTCTGGACATGGATATCTAGCAAAATGCTGTAAATGTCAAATTTATTGACAGATTTCATGATTTGACATACATCTTAAATCGTGCCCCCACAATGCCTGTGACATATCATACAACTTTATTTCTACAGTATTACTTGTCAATACTGATCAACATAAGGCATCAGCTGATAACTAGACCAGGAACTGAAAATAGGACATCCTTAAAAATAAAGGCTATACAAGAAAGAGAAAAATTTGACTGGTTCATCACTGATTTGAGTGGTACGTTTGATTTGATTGGTTTGAGCCAGCTTGACTGCGACTCTTAAAGTTAGACTAAGAAACAAACAATGGATAAGCATAGAATGAGGATTTTTTGTTTGTTTGTTTTTTACCATGTGTCTGCGCAAGATGGTCTGGCTCTTCATGTACTTCAGGCAGAACTCGCAGACGTAGAGGCGACCAAGCCGGGCGTACTCCTCTGGATAAGGCGAGTGGTACCAGGTGTCCAGCTCGTAGCGACCAAATAGAATGGTTTTTATCATGTTACTGCCTTCAGTGATTTGCCCTTGCATGCGCAGCTTCTCCTGAACAAATCCAACACACGGGGGGAAAAACATAGAGGGAAACAAACCCCACAATTAATTTACATGAAGAGGAGAAATGAGATGAGACATAAGAGGGACTGAATGCTATCTGAAGAAGCATCACAAAGATAGACCTGATCATCACAAAGAGGTCACTGATATGGGTCTTTTTTGAGAAGTTAAAAAAAAAACCAGACAGTTAATAGTTTTGGCTGATAAATTTATAATTAGTATGATACATTATAAAAACACATCACTGGTAAAATGAGAATCATTTGAGTGCATGAAATATACTCGCACACAAATCACCTCCTACCAGCCAACACTATGTCTAACGCAGAGGTTCCCAAATTAGGGGTCAGCTGATTTACAAATGGGGGCAATGAGAGAAACTCCCCGCCTTTATTTCAATTATGCTACAAATTATCATTAGAAATATATTGCTCTAATTACAAAGATGGAATTTCACATGAAAAACAAAAGGTCATGACTTCAACGACAGTGGAAAGCTTTAAAGAGAACTCGTTGCTATACACAATCACTCAACATTTTACACTTTGACCTGAAATCAGTTCAGGGACGGGACAGGGAAGTTCCAGCTCTGACGCGTGACCTAGAAAATGTCAGCTTTAATTCCGGATGTACGCAGGCTACAGAGCAAGTGTGTGAATGATGACGCTCAAGCTACCGCTGCTTCGAGTCGTACCTCAAGCACAAACCATGCTGCTCTTTTGGATTATATCGCACCACCCCCGCATGGATTAATTGTTCTGTAACGTGCCCTGTCGTGTTTTTTGTTTTGTTTTGTTTGCATGTATCATACATAGCTGGACGTTACAGTGGAAAGAGATGCACCCTTTTACACACGCCTCCTGATCTTTTTGAAGAGGTGTGTCAAGAAATGAAAGTTCACCGTTCACATTAGTCTGGGAAGTCAATACAAAGGAGTATTCCTTTGAATTTGCCGCTTGTTACAGACATGAAGAAATATTCAAATGCTATAGTAATCTGAAATTAACCAAAAACAGTCTTGGAATCACAGAAGTCCATTTGAGGTTCCTTGTCCAAAACAACTGAGAACCCCTGGTCTAGTGGCTACACAAAAATTAACCACACTCATGAGGGTCATTTTCCTATAAAACATTTGAGGAGATATTCTCTGCCCTTAACTGCCAGGATTTCCACCTCCGCTAGTCTCTCGGTGGAATATTACCAGCATCCTATTTGATGAGCCAGACAATAAACTAAGCAAGCTTGAATACAAAAAACAACTAGAGTAGAGTGTGGAAGTAGTCGTTTGCTCTTACCAGATCGTCCGATGCTCTTGCTTGGGCTTTTCTAAACAGCTCAAGATCATATTCACTTGTGATGTTCTCCAAGAGTGGCTCTCTAGTCGTCCCATGGGTCTGCCTATGCTCCTAAATGAGGAACAAGCTCAGATTTAATACAGTGGATGTAACAGGGCAAGACAAATAGTATGAAGCACAATCTAAAGAGTCATACCATGTACTTTTCTTTCTGCTCCTTTGACAGTCCAGAATCCTTGTTCTTCCTCAATTCTTGAACTTTCTCCTTGTATTTTACCTGCCTTGCAGTAGGAGCCTGCCAAAATAGTATAAACTCTAACTCGCTTGAGTAATTCCCATCTGACCTCATACTGACTTGCAAAGCATCTTAGGCAGAACACAAACAAATATTTGTGATTCAGATTCATTTTCTTATAACAGATATTTATAACAGCATTTGCTGTTTTGATGTGTATATTCTTGAAGAATTTCTATACTGGTATGAAACATGAATTAGGAATAATTTAAAAACAATTAATATCAAGTCACTGTTTCACTGAGCATCCTACCAATAAGTGACGGTTAAGGTTCGCCCCCTAGTGGCACTTGTGTACATTTTGTTAATAATGTCATACAGTGACTGGCCACAGACAAGTACAGGAGAGAGGCCAACGCTGATGGTGTTTGAGCATCCTGACCTATACGAGGTGTCGCTCAAAGCATATAGATACACATGTTTAACAAAAATATAACGTGTGTACATATAGTACGCAAAGGAAGCTAGTTTAAAAGACCAATGCACTGGACCAAAACATAACAGAATATATCGTATATTTCTCTCGTTGAACAACAGCAGCACCCACACTCACCAACCACTTTAATAGGAACCCCTGCGCATCCATGCAATTTCCCAATCAGTCAATCATGTGGCCACAGAAAATCATACAGCTACACATTAGTGCTCACATCTAACACCAGAATGGACAAAATGTAATTTCGGTGATTTGGATTCTGGCGTGGTTGTTTCAAACTTCCACTGAACCACACATTCACAGGTAGAAATGCCTTGTAGACAGGAGGACTAAGGTAACACTTATAACCAATCCTTACAATCGCAGTGATCAGAAAAGCATCTCAGAGCACACAGCATGACAAACCTTGATGAGGACAGAGTAAAATAACAGAAGACCACATCAGGTTGCAATCCTATCAGGGAAGAGCAGGAACCTGAGACTACAGGGGACTCACTGAAATTAAACTGAAGTTGATGATTTGAAAAACAGTGAATGGTCATGAATTACTTGTATTATTGTAGGCACTGAAAAGGAGGCAGGATTTAGTAACAATGGCCTTGTTGGTTCTATGTGAGTTTTGTGTTAATATATAACTAAGCAAAATGGGCAATTGTACATTCATTTTGTTCCTGCCCTTAAATGATTTTTCTGTGGCAAGTTACACGGAAGTGCTCATAATTTATTTTTATTCCAGTTTTAATAGATCCTTGCACAACAATGACTTTGAAGGGTCATTAAAAGTATTTATTTGTTTATTGTACTGCTCCCTTGAAGGTTTTCAAGTGTTCCTGCTTTAACTGTGCAAAGTATCGATGACAAAGTGGCAGCCTCACTTGTTCTGAGAACTACAGAAAGACAAAAATGGTTGAACACACACCAGCCCCGCACGTGTTAAAATAAAAATCATGGTATGATCGTGTACCTGGTGACGTGTAGCATGTCTGTTTTCCTCATTCTGTGTTTGACTTCTTTCCTCTTCCTGTTTTTCCCGCTCAGTAGCTTTTACCTTCACACATAAAAAAAAAAAAACACAAACAAAAAACAAACAAAAAAAAAACACTGTGTAGAACTAGGGCATACCCAGATACAAGACAATGTGACTGCCAAAGTAAAGGCATAACATATTAATATGACTATGAAACCTTGCACTCGTCAGCCGACAGGTTATGGTATAGAGGACAACCAGATATGGAGAAGTGTCTTTCATGTTTTCCGGTTAAATGCCCTGTGAAAGTTAAAAAAATAAATAAATAAAAATAAAAAAAACAAAACAAAACAAAAAAAGCTGTAAAAAAGTCTGCATCACACTCCATCAGAAAAAAAAACACACACACACACACACACACACACACACACACACACACACACACACACACACACACACACACACACA
>JAQLOM010000006.1:3598185-3609120 GCA_030068315.1 Chrysichthys thysi
AAGATCATAATATCGAACTAATTAGTGTGATATATATTTAAGTAGCCTAGTATAACCTTCTGTTTTGGCTGTAGGTCGGGGTCCGTATGGGGCGGCTTCGCGGTCTGCATCCGGACCGCGGGCCGCCTGTTAGTGACCTCTGAACTAGAGGAAGCATAACTTTCTATTGTGGACTATATTTATCTATGTATATATCATGCTAATCTAAGACTAACAATAAACACAGACAATTTCACTTACATGACAGCTATAAAAAAGGACCATTTTTTGTCTCCCTGAATTATAAATTAATCTTGGTTGTTTAACTTACCTCTTGTTTAATTTTCCTCTCCTTATCAGAGCATTGAAAGTCTTTTCTAAAATCAAATCAACATGAGCAGTGTCTAAAATTTGGTGTCAAAAAGCAGCTAAGCTGCTAGCTGAAGAAGGAAGTCACAGCTAGCTAGTTATATACAGTAATTAAAGGTAAATTGAGCAAATTTGTTATTTCAGAAGTGTGTGTTGAACTGGTAGCCCTTCCCATTAACTGGTACCCAAGAAGTAGCTCTCAGCTTCAAAAACGTTGGTGACCCCTGGTCTAAAATTTGTTGTCAAAAAGCAGCTAAGCTGCTAGCTGAAGAAGGAAGTCACAGCTAGCTAGTTAGATCACTAAACAACACATTTTAGAAATTAATGTAAATAATATCAAACAGAACTTTACATTTACTATTTATTTTCAACATTTGCAAATTATACCACCGCCGCACTCTCCGATGTGTTTAAGTTTGAGATTTCAGCCATGTAATACTCCAATATACAGATTTAGTGGCAATTGCTCACAAGGTTCTGCCCCTCTGAGAGATCTATCAGTCTTCATAAGCAAATGAAATGCACTGTACTGTACACCGATACACAAGTTAACTCCATGAGTTGCAAGAGAGAGTGAGGCATCGCATGAGGTGAGAGATCTAGGCATCGTCCGCATACTTCTGGGTGCCATCTGTGTACTTCCGGGCGTCATCCGAACATCCACGTACGTAATACGCTGTTACACTGGCCTGCCAGTGATGCCTGCAAGCAAATTTTAAAGATTTTCTAAATATTTTAGAATTTTCAGCGGATCACGATAGTCATCGTAACTTTGAAAAATCGTAAGTCGGGCCTGTAATAGTAAAAATATCGCCATTGGCTAAAATGATGATACAGACTCAGTGAACCCAAAAACATGTGGGTTTTTTCTTCTATAGATTAACCCTTTCCTAGGACATGTTATGAAATGGTCCTTATGAGACCTCCTGGGATGTCCACTAATGTCCACCAACCAATGAGTGGGTTTAATATAAGAGTGAAATAAAAGTTAGGGTCAAATATGACCCCATGGGTGTTAACAAATAACAAACAAACAAAAGGGATTGTTCATATCTTTTATCTTTACACTGGGGTGGGATTTCAACAGAAAAGAAAAACATAACGTGATCATTTATCCCTCTGAAAAATAACTAACAACTAAACAGATTAGCATTAATGAATATCCAGAAATGTTTAGAAATGAAGCTAAGCACTGTGTTGCTGTCTTGATCCTCACAGCCAGCCTGGCTATCAGTAGACTTCGATAACTGGAGAGACTGGGAACACGAGGAGGAAGACGGCCAGGCCGAGTTTGAACAGTACATGGATGTAAGTATGCTTCCCCATCACTGCTTGCACTTCAGCTTTCTTCTTACAAATGTAAATTTATTCAAGCTTAATCTAAATCAGCATACAAGGGCACAGAGTATAATCCAACTCACAATCTTTACACAGCACTTATGATTTATGACTTGAATCTCAGGACATAGGGAGATTAATAGTGCGCCGACTATGAGTTAATTATAAACAATTGTTGTTGTTTTTTTAAACCTAGATGCTGTCAGATATGAAACAGAAAGGAGAGCCACCCAGCATGGATGACCTTGACCTTGATGTAAGAACATCCATAGCAAAAATTTTACACATTTAAAATACATTTTAAGATACACATACACACAAGCTTTTAACATTTAATATATTCCTGGAGGTTAATATCAAATAAATGAATAAATAAACTTACACACGTTCACCTTCACAGAGTGACTGATTGACTCCGTCTCCCCAAGGTAAGTCTTTACTCAGACAAAATCTCAAAATCTTCTTAATATCTATTATATTTTTAAATTGTACGTATTTTTTCTTCCTTACAGATTGTTTGTCCTTCTGCCCATGGCTCTGGAAAATAATAATAATAAAAATAAATACTCTGGAAAAGCTTCTTGATAGTACATGTATTATATAAGGAATAAAACACTGATGATTGAGATGTGCTGTGATAGAAAAATAATCATCATGGCACTGGTACCATGTTACTATGTTACACCGTTGATTATTTTACCATAATAGCATGACACAAAGTGTTTTACAGTATTTCTCTTACACCAGAGCAATAAACATATTCTTAATTTATTAAAGAACATTACATACTCTTTATCCATTTACAGTTGCATTTAATATCGTGGAACGTCAATGAAACATGTAAAGAGTCATTCCCTCTCTTTACCAACATCTCATTATTTTGTCTTTTGAAGTTCATAAGGCGAAAACGCCGTTTTGTCATGTTACCAAGAAACTGCATAGCTTAGAGTCTTATGTCCTTAATCCTTCCTGTGCCATATAACTTCATGTTACAACTTTACTTCTGATCGTTACATAGCCCTGACACTGGGTCGGACCCTAACCCTAAACCCCTAGACGCGTTCCAAAAATGTGAAATAAACCTTTCAACAATTGTACAAATTTTTATTCTGGAAAGTCAGGATTAAGTAAGTTGTCACAATAGAAAAAAATAATATTAACCTGTAGATATAAACCAATCAGATCTGAGAATTCAGCAGCGATGTGGTATAATTGTTATAATTTTTTTTTTTTTAACTAATCACTGATTTTCATATCTGGTCACTTTGTTATTTTTTTAACTTGTGAAGTTTTTTTTTTCTACAACAATGTTTTGTAAAGACATTCAACACCAATTTGTGTAATAAATTTCTGTAAACTTCTGCACTTTGTATAAATATCATTTTGTAACACGCACAGTTGCTCATATTTAATTTTTACATTTTTGCTTCTGCAGGCCACGCCCCCTTTTAAATGATAACTGGTTAGAGTTCTATAAATGAATATTTAATTTTGTTCTATGATAGCCTACTTTTGCTTAAAGTAATCCTAGGGTATAGTAAATGGAATTATCATTATAATTTTAAATGATCAGAACATCCTTTTACTTTGCAGCATGATTTGTTGCTTGCAGAATTGTAAAATACCTTTTTAAACAGATTTCCCTGCTGTTGCCCTGTTTTTTTGTTTTTTTTTAAACACTTGCAATAATAGCTTTCGAACCTGCAGGGAGTGATGAATTCTGGACAAAAAATTTGACTTATTGGAAAAATGTTTAGGTTTAGGGTACACTTTCTTAAAATCATGCTGGAGCTGAGAGGGGAAAAAAACCATTATTAACTGGTTTAGCGCTTGTAAAAAAAAAACAAAAAACTTTTTATTCCTATGCAATACACAGCAAATTTGTTCCGATTTTTCAAAAAGTACATTTAATCATCTTTTTCCCCCCTTTTTTGTTTTTGTACCCAGTAATGTTTCAAATCCCATGTTGCTATTAAAGAAAAGTGATTGCGAAAGAGAAAACGTACCCTTGTTGTGAATAAAGAAGTGTCCTAACATCCGTTAACATGCTTAACATCCAGTGGTGTCCCACAAGGACCACTGTTGCTCAAGTAACCTTTCTTATCTTTTATAGAGACGTCACACTGCACTTCCAGCTACGTCAGTTCTTGCAGTTGCCAGGTGGACGTTAATGTGTGCCCGCTCTAATTGCGTTAATGCAGTCGAGTCTAGCAGTCATTAGTTAATCTCCACTAACCCACTGACAGACTTTCAGTACCACAGCACAGAGCACCCAGAGGAGTACACAAAGGAAGATCAGCAGCGGTAACAAAGTGATAAGGATTCAACATGAGTCAGAGAGACTGACTGGCTTCTTTCAAATGTCACTAGACTTTTTTAACCTTTTGCAATAGGGGGATTTCTCTAGCTGTATCACTAGTACATCTAATTAGGATAATTAGGACCTGCTTTTACTACCTCTGTTCCTGTCTTGCAATATCTTCTTAGACCTGAGCCAATAATTATTTTAGTATTAAAAAAAAAGCCTGTTTTGTTCACATTTTGCATGTAACCTTCATACAGGAGTGCAAAACATTGATAAGCTTGTTTGCACAGTCTGTGATGTAACACAGTGCTGATCCTCAGGTCTTCCAGTGGCATAAACAAAATGTCCTGCTCAAGAGCTGCAGTGGAGGTTAAGGGCTAAAAGAGAACAAGGCAGTTAATATTTAATTGAGCTTCTCAGTATGAGAATTTGCTTACAGAGGGGGTTGCAATGTGCAAAACAAGTGGAAGCATTTGGATTTTTATTATTATTTTTTTCCAAATAAAGACGTCTTTTTAAAACACCAGGACAGAGTTAATGATCGTAGTTACCAAAATGTCCATAATGTCACTTAGGAAGAAATGTCATGTAGTTATGGATTTAAATAAAATGCTATGGTTTAATTTTCTGCCCTTTTTATTCTATACTGCTGTTTTGGTACACTATAATAACCCAACATTCCTGGGAGCCTCAACAAACTTGCAAGAGAGCATTAGTCAATTTTACTGCTATGGAAATAACATACTATTTCAGAGCACCTCCACATCCTTACAGGAGAGCATAAATTAATTCACATATAATAAAACATGACACCTTGTTGATTCTTTAAAAACGCAAGAACAGTCAGCCCCTTTTTTTGTCTTGTGTGGCTACTATTAGATAGTACATTACTCCTTCATATTAAGTGTAGAATTGATGTTTAGTATGAATTGTATCATTACTTTACTCATTTACAGTCAATAAAACCCTTCAATTTCACCCAGTGAAAAAACTGGACACATATCCACTATAAAACATTAACACAATGAAATAAAACATGGAACAGAGATAGAAGTATGCAGTGACCACAAAAAAAAAACAACTAGTACAAATATTTTAAATTCTAAATAATATGAAACATCTCTCCTCAACAACCCCAAAGACATGTAAATTAGGTCAACTGCAGGTCCCAAAAACATGCCAGTAGGTGGACTGGCTGAACTAAATTGCCCCTAGGAGTATGTGAATGTGTGTTTCCATGGTGTCTTGGTGTCTCATCCAGGGTGTATCAGGGTGTCATCCTGTCTCACACCTGAATACCTCTCACACTGAATACACCACAACTCAGACAAGGATAAAACGGTTATTAAAATTGAGTGAGTGAATGAGTGAACACGTTTGAATCATTATCTCTTAAAATATTAAAGATAATGGAAAAACTTTTCTTCAGTCTTCAGTCAAAAAACAACAACAACAATAATAATAATAATAATAATAATAATAATAATAATAATAATATCAATAACAACAAAGAACACACTCTTGCAGGCACAGATGACATGGACACATGGATGTCTTTCATTAGACAGTAAAGGTTTTGGTTTAATATACAACAAAAAAATACACAATTAGGACATCTTATGTTAGGGTTCCAACACAGATTGGTGATTTTAATGCTCAAAGCTGATTCAAGTCATTAGTTATTGATTGCCAGGTTTACCAGGTGTGCGATAACAGTGAAATCACCAAACTGTACTATGAGGATATTTTCCCCAAAAATGAGAGAATAACACACAAACAATTTTTTAAAATGTACAGTTCTCTTTAGGATGACACCTATATTTATTCTACCCTTAACGTGCAGCTAATTTAAGCCTTATCAGTTCCACAACAGTTCAATAATCTCTGAAATCTACACCAAGGAATGCAGCTGCTTGCAGAATCCTGGACTTGCATGGCCCCAGTGGCAATTAGTAACTCAGCATTGTACAATCCCACACGTATGAAACACTACCTTAGGTAGAGTCGTACAGAGTACAAGGCTGATAGAAGGACCTTTGGACATGTTTTCTGAAAAACTGTTAAGTTGCATTGAATGGGCCATGTACATTCAGAAGTTACGGAAGGAGATTCCGCAGCAACTACACAAAGGGCTCAGCTGAAGCATTAATAAGTTCTTAAAAGTCTATAAGTACAGAAGACCTTCACCCTGGTCTGAATTGTTCCTTCACGGAAATTCAAGGGAGAGCATTGTCTGAGATGTCAGTAGGTCTTACAGTGGGCTTGGCTGAAAGACTTCTTAGGCACAAGAAGTGTACATTTTTAAATACTATACAATGCGTGTTCGGTATTTGGCCTCAAACAACAAACAAGTAAGTCTGAAGCCTGATGCTGGAGAAACACCTGAGTTTAATTACTATTGAACATAACCAATATACTGACCTTCAGACTGAGCATTCAAAATCGCCAACCCCTGAAATAGTTATCACTTTTCAACTTTCTTTTCCTGTAAAAACAAGGACAAACCTCTAGGAACAAATATAGTGGGGACTAAAAGGGCAACAGCACTCTTTGCAAATGATAAAATGTAAAAAAGTGTATGGTTATCTGAAGGGAATGTCAAAAAGTCCAGGAGTTGCAGGAGAACTAATGATAATGCAATAGAGCCTATCCTGAAGGACGTGCTGGTATTCTTCTTGCTTTTGGTGTAGAGTGGTAAGTGCAGGCCTAAGCCCAGACCAAACAGCGTGCCCATGTTGCGCATTAGGCTGGCGAATGGGGTTGTGTCCATGAGGACCCAGGCTGGGTTCACGCACCACTTCTGAGCTTTCTCCATAGTCCACAGCAGATCCACACCCGCAGCCTTCAAAAGAACATAAAAGCCCACGGCGAAAACGAGCAGGAACAGAGTGATGCTGAAGTACCTCTGCAGGCTGGTGTTGTAGATCCACCGCTGTCTTGAGAATATCTCAGCTACAATGACACCTAGCATCAGGAGACAGGAGTCAGGATGAATTTAAACGTCGGTTTGAAGATACCTATATTTCAAAGCCACTTGGGTAATCCAGCACAGATGATGCCAATGACAGTGAGAGTAACAATATCAAGCAGTGGACAATTGTCAACCCACCTGAGATAACTCCACATATAACCTGATGGGGGAAGTGGGCAGCAACATAAACACGTGACATGCAGACTAACAGCTCGACCAGCCCCAACAGAATCCATAGCACAATCTGTAAAAACCTGGTGTTGGACAATGTGTCAAATTTGTGGTATATATCATCTATAAACCCTTCTCCAGGCTTAAGGCCTCAGCATACATCATGCAGGGATAATGTAGGGCTGAGTTCCACAAGCTACATGAAATAACTGCAGAGCAAACAGACATCATTTGGAGGCTTTCCAAACTATTTCATGTACATGGCAGATGGATGAAGTCAATGCCAAACCAATTCATCTGTCATGAATTTTTTCATACTGCCACCACCAGTACTGGAGCACTTGTATGCAACAGCCAATTCAAAGGCTTTATTTTTTTTTTCTCAAAAGAATATGCAAATGTATAAACACCCAAATGTAGTTTCTTCTTTGCACAAGCATTGCAGACGTCTTCTCTGCATTATGCTGAAGCCTTTAGTCTGACAGAAATAAACAAAATGGAGGCAGTAATGCAAAATCTCAAGTGGAGTTGTTAAATAAATAAAAAAAACTCACCAGTAAGGCAAAGCAGGAGATTTTCTCTGAGCAGCAATAGACAGGATTGATGTGACCATTGCATACCCCACTGCAGCAGAGCCCATTGCATGGCCAGAAGGACTTCCTTAAGAGAAAGAAGCAAGCAGAATCTCTCAGACAGGAGCCAGTGGCAAAGGTTTGGTTTTTAAACTTGAAAATAAATGTTTCTTATTCTTTTTATTCAGACGATAGGAAATAGGACATGCAAATGACAGATCGTGAAATGAGTACCATGGGTCATACATGCAAAAGTTGTGAATGACTTCAAGCAGTTGTCTCTTATGAAAGAATAAGGTAATGCATAGTAAACAATATGACCACAAATGCATTACACAACTGTTCAAGATAAGATCAGAGTCATACAAAGGGCCAAAATAGGAGAAGGAGGGAGTGTTTTCAAGTCATCCAACCATACCAGTTTAATTCAGGTCAATGATTTATTCCTATCAATGAATTATCAATAAACCGATTTCAAAGGTAGATCTTAGTATAGCATTAAAATAACCCAAGGGAAGACATCATCTAGTCAGATTGCATTGCCATCTGAGTTGCACAACCATTTACAGCAAGACAAATTCACTGACCATGCAAATTGAGTTGATGTGATTGAAGATATAGTAATCAGGAGTATTGCAGAGCGTGTCCTGCATTATACCTGGTCCAGTTTCACACGTGATGGGAAGCTGCCTGAGAGCAGGTGCTGACTCAGTGCCATAAAACCTTGTCTCATGAACCCACCAGTAAGGCCTTTCTCCAAAAAGAACCCTGCAAACCAAATGCTTACTGAGATGCAGTGCACTTTGAACAACACTCTAAACATGTTTTCAAGTTTCAGAACCTCTTACCATTTTAGCACCAGGTTAAGCCAATCCCCAACCACACCCACCCAAATCAGTTTGATGCCGATGTCCCTTTTCAGGTGGAACCAGATGGGGAAGAAGACAAAGAAGGTGGTGTGGAGGTCCGCCACATAGGAAATCAGCTGAAACCAACTCTCATAGGCAATATACTCTCTCTGCAAATAGACCGCCAGACTCACCCCCCAACTATGGAGCAGATCCATGACTCAATGACGGCAACGGCAGGTCACTTCCCAGCACAATCACTGACGCACAGATGATAGGGATGGAAGCGTGCAGACTTGATGGTTTTACCTCTTTTTCAGATTTCACTTGTCTCCTCCAGTTGGACTTTATTCAAGGCTGGATCATCATGTTTACACTGCTCCTGCTGTATCCAGCGGTCTTCAGGGTCCATAACCTTTCCACCCGCTGTAATGATGAAGGGAGCCAGGACTGATAACAAAAACACGGAGTAAGATTATTGGTCGTGACGCACAGAGTCTGATGCCATATGACGACACTAACGTCATTAAAACCAAACAAAAGAGGTTTCTATTGGATGGACTTTTTGCAGCGCTAAACATGGTGGTTGACTTTCATATGATAGATTTTCACTGTATTCAATATTCATTATTTTTTTATAACTTTAGGTAAGAACAAAAGAGTTAAATAACAAAATATACACTTTCAGTTAAATAATAATAATAAAAAAATATATATAAAAAATAACACATTTAAGGCATTAGAAGTTGTTTGTAGTGCTGTTTGTGAACTATCTTGCATTTTCAAACTCTCAGGAACAATCCTAATACGTGCTACATAATGATTGAAAACAGCCACTTCTGGGTGTTTTCTCAAGCCAAGTTTAATGAAAATCAATAGTAACTGATGGCCAGAGACTGAAACGGCTTTGTTTACAACTTATGCGATAGCTCTTTTCAAGCCTTAAGCAAAATGACTGAACACTTGGGGGAAAAAAGCTTGAAATTCAGGTTGTAGATTGTTATTGTTTTATACACATGATTGGATATATTCCACAAGCATCTAAACAGGCAACTAAAGTATATGGCTATAATGGCTTGTAAGTCCTCCAGATCATTTTAGACTTGCGTCACCGAACAGCAGGGCTGCATCACCTGTACTAACTGAGGCTGAGTGGAAAAACTTCTCAAGATTATACCACAAGTCATGTGCTTGCTTACTAGTCCAACACCACTGAGAGAATATGCTATAATGCTGCTGTTCAGAGTGCAGAGCATATTTGGAACGAATTATCCAAGAGTGGGGGGAATGAATGCAAAACCGCCGCAAAACAGAACCCAGACTTTAGGAGAAGTTTTGCTCGAGAAATTCCCTAGATCCAATATAGATTGCAGAAGTGATACAAAATCAGGACAAATTGGAGAAAGAGAACTTTCTGGTATGACCTTTATCTCAACGTTAGATGGTAAAATTGATTGGCTAAATATGTAAATGCCACCACATGGTGCACATAGTAATGCATAGTGAGCAATTACAAATAAATTAAAAATCTAAAAAATAATAAAAGTTAAATGAATAAAACCTTCATAAAGTTAGTTTTTTTTTTAAAAAAAAAACTTCACCATAACTGAAATCAGAAAACTTCATTTAAACAATATCATGACGTTCCTAAAATTTGTCATCTTTTCAACTAGCTGAAAGGGTAAGATGTCTAATGGTGATTGCTAAAGTGTCCTTATTTTCTGGGTTCAGACTAAGCTGGAGCCCTGTACTTTCTCTTCCTCCACTTGTTTGTATCCTGTCTACTTTCCAACAAACAGGCTGTTTGTTAACTCTATCTAATTTTTTTCTATGTCCCCTGTTTTATTACACATGTGCAAGGTCCAAAGATCAGTACTGTCCATGCGTTCAGCTGGTGGGTCTGCTGATATAAAGCCCAGCACCAGCATGCTCAAGGCTATCAATCCTCCCGCTCTCTCTCTCCCTCTCTCTCTCTTTCTCAACCTGATCTCTAATCACTAGTCAGTTTTTGTTGAAGAGGAACGGCATCAGAATGAACAGTCTGATGGATGCTATGCATGCCTACGGTGTGAGCTCCACACAGTATCTACAGACTCATTACAAAGACGCACAGGGATGGTTCCTGTTCGTCTCCTTTGCTGCTGACCTACGCAACACCTTCTTCATCTTCTTCCCCATTTGGTTCCATCTGAGGGCACCTGTGGGCATCAAGCTCATCTGGGTGGCCGTGGTCGGAGATTGGCTCAACCTGGTCTTCAAATGGTATGGCATAATGACCTGATAACTTTAAAAATACACACGTGTGTATGTGTGTGTGTGTATATATATATATATATATATATATATATATATATATATATATGTGTGTGTGTGTGTGTGTGT
>JAQLOM010000006.1:3661701-3673705 GCA_030068315.1 Chrysichthys thysi
CACAAGTAGCACAAACTTTAAATAGCAAAGCAATTAATATCAAAGTATCAAAGCTGTATGGCAATAGGTCGTCATTAGCAAACAGAGCAGTGTGTTTGCTGAAGTATGTTATAGTCCTAACTGTACATTTAAAGGCAGTTTTAATACTCCAAAAGACCTGGATTTAAATTCTCATACACGGCCAGCTTTTACAACCTTGTCTCCTGTTTAAGAGCTGTACCGATGTCATCTAATCACGTAGTTTTCCCTAAAAACTTATACAAAAGATATTTAAAGACAAAAACTGACTTCTACTGCTTGCATACTATATAATGAAAGGTGAACGGGACAAAAGTATTATTCAACTAAACACAAAACAAACTTATTCATGCCGAACAGATGTTCAACATTTAAATGGCCGCTCCAGACCCTGTGCTGCTTCTGGGTTTTTAGAAAACTCCATAAGCATCTCCGCGGGTAGTGACAGCAAACGCTGGATAACCCTCATAAGTGGTGTAGGCTGCCAGGTCTTGCCCCAGAGACAGAGTTTGTTTGAGCTGAGAAGCAGCCACAGTGCCAGTGGTGTTGGCGATTGCATATCCTGGAAATAGACATGGGGAGAAATAAAAGTTAACTGTTATATTGGCATCGAAGGCAGAAATGTAAGTATTCGTAGACCCTTAGGAGTTTATAGTATGCTTGCCAAGCTTGCTGTGATAAGCTTGTTTGGATCACAACAGAACTATCTACTATTTCAGAGAAATTTGAAAGTTTGCATGTAATCCATTTGTCATCCAATGACAAGGACTATCACCGGGTGTACGGGTATAGCTAGCTTTCCCAGAAGTGAACTTTTTGACCACAAACAAATCGGTCAAACTTGTTTTTTATTAGGTTAATGACATTCATTATTTGCATGCATAACATTGCATTTATTTATTAGTGACTATTAGCTAATGATATTAGAAGCATAATGCAAGTTTCCATCAAAATGAAGTCTAATGTTACGCTATATGGCCAAAAGTATTTGGACGCTTTACTAATCAAACTCATATTCCAGATTTAGTCCTCTCTTGTTGTTGTAATAAGCTCCACTCTTCTGGGAAGGCTTTCTACTATATATTGGAGGGTGACCGTGGGGATTTGTGATCAATCAACTATATGAGCGTTCATTAAGTCAGGCACTGTCGTTAGTATAGAGGTCTGTGGTGCAGTTGGCATTTTAGTTCATCCAAAAGGTGCTCAGTGGGGTTGAGGTCAAGGTTCAGGCAGGACTCTTGAATTCTTCCTGTCCAACCTTGGCAAATGATCTGTTCATGGGGCTTTCTTTGTGCACAGGGGTATCGTCATGCTGCAACAGGTTTGGGCCTCTTAGTTCCAGTGAAGAGAAATTGTAATGGTACAGCGTACAAATCCCAAATCCCCACCCTAGACTGCCACCCCAGTAAAGTTATTAGGTCTAACCTAACCTCTCCTTTTATCATTGGATGCCCTCTTTTCACAGACATTAATAGTAATGATCATCCTAACTGAAAATCTTCAATGCAATGTTCTAGAAAAATGCTCTCAGAACACTCAGAAACTTCTTGGAACCAAAAATTTTGAGCTGTTTTAAAAATCCTGGACAAGAGCCAACCCAGGTAGCGATATTAGGTCTTATGAAGCCATAACATTTCAGAAGCCTTCCAAATGTCTTAGGGTTGGGTCTTCATGTTTTCTCTTTTTAAGATATGCGTATTTAATAAATCCCAGTCTGGCCAGTCAACTTGCTCAAATTTAAGTTCAAAAAGTGGCTTTTACCCACTAATGTAACGCTATTAAAGTTATAAAAAGTATATTACAGACCTTACATACCTGGGAATGCCACAGCAGCAGTGGCTGCGGCAGCAGCGGCAGCTGCAGCGGCAGCAGAAGTATCAGCGCCCTCTGTGTGTAGACCCAAAGTCTGCAGTGTGTGCTCTGCTGCGTGGACTTTGGCTTCATCCACTGCTGCACACAGTTTAGATGGGGTGAACGGGTGTCTACGGATAAAGAAGGTAAGGATTAATGGTTAGGTGCCCTGCATGTTAGTGAGGATTTTTGCCAATCCAAAAAGAAAAGAAAAAAAAAACCAATCAAAATGGATAAATAACCTTAAAAGGTCCGACAACTGCCGTTTCCAAAGGAGCACGATTCATTCATAACAATCTGCTCCACATGCTCGGTTAAATAATAATATTAAGCAAAAATAAGCTTTTTTTTTGTAATGTGTAGATGACCATGCAAAGTGTGGTAAGGTGCAAAAGTCTGCATCCAAGGACTACTTTTGTTTATTTTATCATTAATCGTTCTCAAATTAAGCTTCTCAAATAAGGTTATATCATTGTTTATAAAGGCAAAGTTGACAGCTGAAACAACTTTAGCTTACATATTTGGGTACTGATTGGCCAGAGCTGGGATAGTGATTTTATAAAGGAAAAGTTGCCTCTGATCCGGTCCAATGGCAGAGTGAAGTTGGTACACTGGTTGTCCCCAGTTATTCTTCTGACAAATATCCTCCAAGATCTGTAAACAGGAAAGCATTACTGTATATGTATTTATGCATCGATTACACTCAAATTCACCCTAAATTTTATGAATATCCTCTGGTAAAATGATTTGCATTTCCATACTAGAATTAAATTTTTTTTTTTCAGAAAAAAAACAATGACAGTGAAAAGTACTGACAGTTTTTTTTAAATGAACTTTTAGACCGTTTTAAACAGTTTTTAAAAAGGGTACTTTTAAGCAGCTATTTTTCCTACGTGTACTGGATGAGTTGGTAGGTAGGTGAAGCCTTGCAGGAATGTCTAACAGATTAATAAATACAACAAAATATTACCAAAGAGGTACACTATTCATTGGTTGAGCAAATATCATTCAGTTTAGTGAATTCTTTGCATATTTTGATGAACGCTGCAATAAAGCATTCCACACACTTTACTTACTGACTTCGTTCACTTTATTAGCCTAGTTAATTTACACTTTGGTGCATGCATTTTGGTGAGAACTAAATGCCCCATAATATTTGACTGAAATCAGATGATTATGTCATTCCATCGTGAAGAACAAACTGCTTGAAATAGTGACGTGACGTGTTTACCTGGGGGGCATGTTTGATACCCTGTGGCTTCAGGGTGACGGGGTTCATGGGCGTGAGCTCCATGCCGGGGAGAAGGTCGTAAAGTTTGTCCTCAGGGTGTTTGTCAGACTTTAGCTGATACGTGGGGCAGCCACGGCCCACGCCCGCATAGGCGAGGTAGCCTCGACCGCCCAGCCCGCGCACACCTGCCGCCCCTACAGGCATATTCATGTAAATTTCTAGGAATGCAAGAAGGCATTGAATCGAATCAAATCACCAGAAATCACCTGGGCTTCAATCAAGATTCAGAAAGCTCCAAGCCAGCACAGTACAGGCTCTGATACACCGTCTGAGTAGCCCTGATTTGTGATGTCATTTTATTTGCAGATTGATGCTGAAGTCCCAATTTCTAGTAATCACATGACTGTATTATGCAGGCATGGAGAACAAATTCATAGAAAGCGCTTCACCAAATGCCACATTCGACACATCTGACAAGCCAGCATCACACAGTCCAATCAAATATTGTGCTTTTTTTTTTTTTTTTTTTGGATATCTGTGCTTGTCTTTTAGACTTACATGTTGTCTAAAACCGAATTATGATTAACAATGTTACTGTGTAACAATGTTAATGCATTTAAATTCAACTAACACGGTTTAATACTATAACATATAGTACATTTGATCAGTAGTTGATGATTTGGATTTTGTTGAAATATAATTTGCAGCAATCAGCTTGCTCAGAAATACTGATTTGTAAGTACCAGTTAAAGACACTCACCTCTGACAGAGGGTGGACGCACGAGACCCCGAGTGCTCACATGGGCCTTAGCGGTGGGAAAGCGGAACTGACTGGGCAGAGCTGCATAAGCATGAGGTGCGTAAAACACTGGAGCACCCAGGTATGTGGCCGAGGGGTCATACATCTGACCCAGCGTGTAAGTGTAGTCGCCCTGCAGCAGAGCTGCCCCTCGTCCTCCTGTGCCACGAGTGTAACGCACATAACTGTCTTTGTCCACTGGCTTAGCCAACGTCACTTCTATAGGAGAGCCATCAATCACCTAAAGGGTTAAAGAGTTTATTACATACTGGGTCATGTGGTCAGAATGCGCCGCATTATATGGAATGAAGTTTGAAAGTTGCATTCATGACAACAAATTTCTTCACCTTCCCGTTCAAAGCATTCATCGCTGCAATGGCGTCCTCTCTCTGAGAAAAGTGAACAAAAGCGTAGTCCCTGATTTTCTTCACCCTCTCCACTGCACCTGTGAGGACGTCACATAAATCTTTCAATCCTGTCACCAAGATCCCTTCGTGATTTTAACTGCGATCGTAAACCAAACGGATGAAACAAAGCATTTTATGATAGGTAGGAGTAGAAGTCAGAGAAGAATAACTTAATGGCTCAGGATGTCAAAACGCTGTACATCAATGAAAATCTTGCAATAGTGTTTGCATCTGAAAAGTCATTCATGTGCAGAGCAAGACCTTTTGAATGATTTATCACTCGTTTAATCATTCATTCATCATCAATAACCACTTTATCCTGGTCATGGTCACTGTGGATCTGGTGTCTATCATGGGAACGCTAGACATGAGTTGGGAATACAACCTAAATGGAATGCCAGTTCAAGGCAAGCCACTATTCACCCACCGATTTACAGACTCCTCCACACCTAGGGACAATCTAAAGAAGCCAATCCACTCATGTTTTTGGGAAGTGGGAAGAAACCAGAAATCCTAACGAAAACCTATTTAAACCTGAGGAGAACATGCACAGAAATTCCACGTAGTAGTCCAAGTTCAGGATAAAAATGGGAACCCTGGGGTGTGGGTTCCTTCTGCACCGCCATGGCACAATAAATCGACATTATTTTCTTTAAATATGATGCAGCTCAGTAGAATAAAAAATAGATTGAATTTAGTAATCATAACTGTGTGTACGTATGTATATGCATATATTCAGCCAGTGTTGGAGTTTATCTTTCTTTCTTTCTTTCTTTCTTTCTTTCTTTCTTTCTTTCTTTCTTTCTTTCTTTTAATTACCAGGTTTGATGGCATTGAACTCTGTCTCAATGGTCTCTTCTGTCGTGGTCAGCATCAGGTTCCTGATATACAGGATCTTCACAGTGGACATTGTGTCCTCATCCACTTCCACTTCTGGTTCTGCCCAGTCCACAGCGATGGCATGACCCCACAGCTGGATCCGACCTGTAGACACAGACAATCTCAAACTGTGCCGTGCGTGGGTCTTGTAGATTGGTTGGAGTAGATAAAGTAAAGGTGTTCATCAGCTATACGGAGGTACCACAAACCCTGAAGCAATGGGTTTTTTTCTAAGTGCTTGGTGGAAGTGTTTAACACTGTCTATCGTTTAGTGTGGTTTTACCTGGCAGCAGTTTCCTCCTGGCCATGGCTGCAGCACGGTGGCTCTCGTACTCAACAAAGGCAAAGCCTCTATTCTTGCTCTTGTCAGCAGCACTGGGGTAAACAATCACCTCCACCACACCATCTGTCACCTTCTTCATTTCAGCCAGGATCTCCTCTTTCTTCTTGGTTTTCGGGATGCCTCCCACAAACAGGCGGCAATTGTCCACGCTTGCACACACCCCCAGGAGACGACCGTTCCTAAAGCAAAGTCAGGAAATGTCTTGCTGTTAGCTATGCATTGCTATCTCCAAATCAATTATATTTCAGAGACTTTGTCCTACCGAATTTCATAATTATTGAGTTGCTTCATGGCACTCTTGGCTTCTTGTTTTGTACTGAAGGTGACAAAAGCATAACCTCGGTTGTTCCCGTTGAAATCCATCATCATCCGTACTTCATATATTTTGCCAAACTGTAAACAGAAAAAAGAACTAATAAACACCAGCACCATAGACTTTCTCTTTGATGGTAAAACCAAGCTGAGCGAAAATAAAAATAGCTTACGTCACAGTGTTATTTGAACATACATAACCCTAAAACCATTCAAGTTATGTTTTAGGATTGTTCTTTAAAAACCAACACCCAGAAAACTACACAGTGAATGTTCTTGAACCAAAAGTAAATTTCAGAAGATGTCCATATCATCTGAAGTTATAACTTGTCTACCAAAAGATGTGGTTTAATGTCTTTAAAAATGTCATACTTTTTCACAAAGAGGCACCAGCTCATCCTCAAAGAGGTCTCGAGGTAATTTGCCCACAAAGATCTCGCTGCCCCTCTCAGGTGGTGGGCCTTCCCAGCCAGGTGATGGACCTCCGTATCTCCTCTGGCCATTTTCCTGCAAGACAGAACAAAAAATGTGATAGACAGCTATGCGAACCACAGATCTTCCACAGATCAGCAGGTGGAGATCAAATCACTACCATAGTGCACTAAAAGAAACCATTTGTTATTGCAAGGATGGAGTGATGGAGGATCATTTTAGCTGAGGGATTTAATCCCACCAGTGGAATGCCTCTGTAGTACCTATAACATCTCATTCAGCTCATCGATGGCTCCGATAATTAGCCAACTTACTACCACTATTGTGATTCTGATCTGTTCTTAAAAAGAATCAGTCTAATTTATAAAAATGTGAGATGGATTTGTTGAAATCCCATGGTCATAAGAAAGCTGGAAACCAATGGGAATCTATACAGTGATGAGGATACTGGAACTGGTGTTGGTATCTGACGTAAAGTTAGTACTGAATACTTCTGTAGCTGATATTTAAATGTACTAGTCTGACAGAGATGGATGGCAATGCTCAGTTCTCAGCACAGGGTGGTGCTATAACTATAAATACCCTTGAATAACTTATAGCTGCCAGTGGTAATACATTTCTACCCCAGTAATCATATAGCATATAGTCACAAGCCTCTTATGCTCAAATTTCATGAACAATACAGGGTTCCCAGCCCTAGAGAGAGAAAAAAGTTTTAATATTTAGAAAGCAATTCCTTACTTTTTGTATGTGAAATATATGCTTCCAGAGTAAAATATGGTGGAAAATGACCTTCTCTAGGTTTCCACTTGGTATTAGCCCCACAATGTTCTTCTAAATTTATAAATATGAAAATATTGAGGGTTTTTAAGATATGAAATGATATTTTTTGGATATATACAGAACTGTGCAAAAGCCTCAGACATCCTACTGTAGGTTTTCTCCTATCCATTTCATCTTCCATTAGTTAAAAAAAAAAAAGTCTAAAGAACTATAAAGAAG
This sequence comes from Chrysichthys thysi, assembly GCA_030068315.1. Lineage (NCBI taxonomy): Eukaryota > Metazoa > Chordata > Actinopteri > Siluriformes > Claroteidae > Chrysichthys > Chrysichthys thysi. The sequence goes on from JAQLOM010000006.1 coordinate 3,668,976, forward strand.
AACTCTAAACAGTCTTATTTTATGCCTAATGCATAAGTGTGCCTGTATTTTTGCCCCTCAAAAATTCAGTGATCCACAGAAGTGTTTGTATTTAGTAAACTCCTGGCTGTATTAAGTAAGAGATCACGTATAATGTAAGGTTTGATTAAAAAGAAAAAAAGATTGTCTGAGATTTTACCTACAGAGGTAAAAGAACTGTCCTCAGGTCTCCAAGAAACCTGGAATAATCTACTAACTAATTTGCTCTGCATGCAACTATAACAACACGAAACTACGTAAAAATAGATGCATGCACGTACAAGTTATGATTTGTTTTCAGTTTTGATTGGTCGTGTTACTGATATCTGTTAGTACCTTTTTTCATCATAGGCATCATCACTGTACTGAATTTCTGTAGATGTTCTTCGCTAGACTTTTGTACTGTACTATGACCCGTCACTGTAGTAAAAATGATCACAAATTGTAACATTGAATAATTTCTCTTCTATAACAATGATGGGAATACACCATTAAGTCCTGGCATTAGTGGTAGTTTTGGTATCTCATTTGCTGCAGGGAAACCTCTGGATGGTCATTTTTCCAACATCTGTAAGATTAAAATATTCTTGTGGCAAATTTAACTGTATAATTCTACTCTATACTGTATTATTATACAAAAAAAAAGAGAGAGAACAATTTCACAGTGCCTCTATCCCAAACCCAGCTCTCTATCTCTCTCTTCTTCTGGATTTTGGCCTGAGGCAGGGCATGCTGGGTATTATAATCTGTTGTCAGTGGTGGCTCCTACCTGGTGTAATTGATATCCTGTGCGCTGGATGAGAGCGCGCAGTGCAGCCTCTTTCTGCATGCCAGTCAGTCCATCCCCGCATTTTTGATTGGTTTCCATTGTGAGTGATTATCAGCAATAAATCAGCAAAATTAGGGGTGCTCACTGAAATTAAATCAAAGTTCAAACACACGTGAATGACAAGGCAGAGATGCTGATTCATGCTCAGAAGCCATGCCAGCTCTTTATTTTGCCTTGTCGGGATGCAAATGGTAAGAATTCTTTAACGCTAGCTTTAAGGAAATAAATATCAGCTCACAGTGCAGAATTATGTACTGGCGTTGCAAATTCAGCAGATAAATAAATAGACGAACCAACCTTACAAACAGTCAAAGCATGTCAGGTCCACTCTAGCTTTCAGATCATTCTTATGTAGATGGCTTCTCTGTCTAATGGCTAGTATTAGCATTATGAGTACAGAGAGAGACATTTTTCTCAGCCCCAGGTCAAGGACCGCTGTGTAATTATTAACTGAAGTGAACCAGCACAACTGTATTTGCTTAAACTGAGGACATAACACCATGTTTCTCTCCCAACCCCGAAAATGAACATTACAACAATAAATCCTTTAAAAGATCTTGTGATCACTGCTGGAAAAGTTCCTTCGGCCAATCAGACCAAACCTTATTAACCCAAACTGCAGATGAGCCTGTTGTGTAACCGCCTTGATTGAATCACACGCGATGAAGATGGACTGCTTCTAATAATCGATGAAGTGCCTGTCTTTGTCTCGTTTCAGCTTTACTTGATCAAAGCGGGGATATGAAAACCAGGCAGAAGGGTCAGATGAGACAAGACTACCATTCATGTACAACTCCTATTTGCACTTAAGCATAGTGATTCTTTGACACATGATGAATGGGCGACACGCCAATGTAAGGAAAAGCTCTGTTCTGCTCTTTCACCTCGCCACGACGCACTCAAGCTTTGTCACTGATTCTCCTTCGCGAGGATTAATACCGCATCACTAATGGCCACATGAGCGCTCATCCTGAATACTTCAGACGTCCTGAAAAGAGGACTAGGCTTTTCAAGCTGGCTAAAAAAAAAGCAAAAAACGATCACTGATGACTAACAGTGAAACACACTGTGGGTTGTCAATTAGCAACTGTAGCAGAGAGTAAAAAATCATTATGACTGTTGCACTGATCACATGTAGGCAAATACCTCTGATAATAGAGTCTGCTTTGCGGCCAAGCATTAGGCTGCACATTATGGAGATGGCCATAATACAGTAGGAGAAAGGTCCATTAGTGAAATCGGGCTATCTGCGCTGCTCTCCACTCTAGCCTGGTTACCGTTTGCATAAACAAGATAACTAGCCGGCAGCTTATCTGGCTTAGATCAGTACCTGCTTTTTGGGGCTTTGTTGACCAAAGCTTAAATACACACTGAACTGAAGGCCACTATGTCCTGTAGTGCACGAAACGAACACTTGCTCTGCTTAGTGTGCAATCTTAGTGATACGAAGATGCTTTTCTTTTTAATTGCGCAACTCATTTATTTGTCTGTGAAAATTAAATTTTCAAGGAAGTTAAACCCATGCCTAATACCATTATGACTGGACTAAACAAAGCCATTCATTTTACGTTTCACAATGATTGTGTTGTGAGCCTATCTTTTTCCATTGCATAATTTATCAGCAAGAAGTGATTAGCAAGCGAACACACAGCCATTTCATACATGGTTCCTAGACACATTTCAGGATCAGCCACACAGATCCACTACGAGGAGCAACTCTACTCCCCTTTATCAGAAAAACTAGGCAAATAAGCGGCGTACAGTATGCTGGTCAACGTTAGCCAGCATAAAGGAAGTACCGATTCCCTTTCTTTACATCCCATCTGTTACCATGAGTCCAGTTGGTTCACTATGGTGGTCTTGCCAATGCCTCACCCCGCTCTTTACAATCATAATGGAGCCCAGCGTCAGTTCACAGGTGAGAAACAAAACAAAATACAAACAGAGTTCTGAAACTGAGTCAGTCGAACATCTTTCTAAGTTGCTTCAATGAGTTACACCAAATCTGAGAGCAAGAAAGTGGGGACTTACCTGAGCAATTTTCAGAGATCACCACATGGAAGACTCAGACCTTCATTCTGGTGAACTGGACAACATGTCACTGGGGTGATTCTGTAATCGCATCATATCAAACTCCAAAGGTTCACTGTCCTGGAGCTACTTTACAAGCTGGGCGGGTTAAACGTTAACCAGCCCTATCTCTCTGCCTCTCTCAGGCTCTCTCTTGCTCTCTCTCTCTCGCTTTCTGTGACCCCATGCAAAGCTCTTTGTCCAAAAACAGAAAGATCTTGGTGCATCCAGCCTACTGACCCCCAAGAGCCAAGTGCATAAAAGTGAGGTAGCCCCGAACATGTTATGTTTTTGTCTGTGTGCACATTCGGTGGAATTCAGAAAGAGTATTCCTTGGGTGTCGTTAAGGTTGGTTGCAACTTTTAAATCGCAAATGTGTATTTTTTTGTTCTACTTATAGCTGAGAGCAAATGTGCCAGAGTCTGAGTATTGATATGAATTTATGTGTTTATGGCAAAAAAAACGCAACAGTACATAATTATCAATAAATAAATAAATAAATGAATAAATATCATATCGTCATGGTACTACTTAGGTGCAACCACCACAGCCAAAGACCTATTTGCTGAGTTTCACAACATAGATTAGTTTTTGACTGAATGTGGTTTTCTTTTTGGTGACGTCAGCCTAATTATTGACCAGGTAAACATGTTACTGCTGATGTTTGTGAAGCTTTGTGAAGTTAGATCTAAGCTGAGGGGAACCGCGGCCCCTGATCTCAGGGAAAGGAGCACTGTTATGAACTGAGTTGCTCAGAGTTCCTCAGAGCTGGAAACTCATAATGAATGCACCTCCCAAAAAAGCAGTTTATTCCCAAGCCTCCACTTTTGGGGAGACTACTAGATAATGTAGACTTGTACCTGCTTTGAGTGTTTTCATCAGAAGACTGTGATGCTTATACTAAACATCTTTTCAACACACTTAATACATATTTCACTTTACAGTCCAAAATTGTGAAAGAGTAGACCTACTGAACTGTAATCTCTCTTTGAGTCTGGCTCCTCTAAGGGTTTCTTCCTCGTATCATCTTGAGGATTTTTCCTTACTACTGTAACCTCTGGCTTGCTGACCGGGGATCAAAATAGATATCTACATACAGATAAAACTACTTCATGACATTTTCTTTTGTCAGTAATATAACACAAATGAAATTTAATTCATAGAAATACCCAAGGGTTCCTCAGAGCTCAGAGGTCCACAGAAAAAAAAACTCACTGTCTCTCTCTCTCTTTAATTCACAGGGCTCTTGATGACTTCAATCGCAACGCTAATCTCTTACCTCAAACTGAACGGGATCGAAATATGTTTAAATGGATCCATGCTAGCAGTAGAGGCTTGTGGTTGGATATATTGGTGGGGTAGGATGGCATTATTAATGACGTAGTCTCAAACAAAATTTAGTCGAAAAGCTATCATGCTTGTTTTATGCAATAGACTTCTGTTTCATTGATTTTTACACAATAACCTAGCAAAAGCTGAGAGTAGACAACATACAGTCATCCAGCATACAGTCTAGCAGCTTGTTCTGAGTGGTTTTTTATCATATATCATTAAGCAGGGTTAGTAGGTTTCAGTAAAATTTCTGCTCAACTGCACCATTAAACCCATACTAAATACCTGCAACAAGACCAAAACTTTGGTCATCATAAAATGGAGATGTTTTTTTTCTTTTCCTCTGCGTTTCAGTGAAACAAGTATTTTTACGGGCAGATATCATTCATTCCGGAACAGCGGATCAGCTCTATACCCTGAGGAGGGTGCTAGAGGGAGCATGGGAGTTCGCCCAACCAGTCCACATGTGCTTTGTGGATCT
>JAQLOM010000006.1:3756587-3771020 GCA_030068315.1 Chrysichthys thysi
GGGGGAAGCTTTGAAGCCTCAGAACACCATCCCAACTGTGAAGTATGGGGGGGTAGTATAATGTTGTGGGGCTGCTTAGCTGTAGAAGGGACTGGTGCACTTCACAAAATAGATGGCATCATGAGAAAAGGAAATTATGTGGATATATTGAGGCAACATCTGAAGACGTCAGCAAGGAAGTTAAAGCTTGGGTGCAAATGGGTCTCCAAATGGACAATGACCCCAAGCGTACCTCCAAATTAGCTATAAAGTGGCTTAAGGACAACAAAGTCATGGTATTGGAGCGGCCATCACAAAGCCCTGATCTCAATCCCATAGAAAATTTGTGGGCGACACTGAAAAGGCGAGTGTGAGCAAGAAGTCCTACAAACCTGACCCAGTTACACCAGTTCTGTCAAGAGGAGTGGGCCACAATTCCAGCAAACTATTGTAGAAAGCTTGTGGAAGGATCCTCGAAACATTTGGCCCAAGTGAAACAGTTTCGGGGCAATTCCACCAAATACTAAGGAAGTGTATGTAGATTTTTTTGACTGATGGAAGTAATAAAAAAACTAATTCCAAAAAATTCTCTCTTTATTCTGATATTTAACAAATACAAAAAATATGTTAATATTTATTGATCTATAACAGAAAAAGTTTGCTCTGATTTAATGTTTGACAGTAAAGAAAAAAAGTTTTTGTGTTTTTTTTCTGAAGGGTATATACATATCTGGTTTCAACTATATAGTGCATGTCCACATGACTGACATAAAATCTTTACTCAAAATCGTAAAATGTTCTGTTAAAAACACAGATAGCAGAAACAAAAATGAATAAATCCAGATGTATGAGACTTCTCAAATGCTGATAAATGGTTCAAGCAGAAAAGGAAATGAAGAGCATTTCCAGCTTACCATACACATGGGCACTCTTTATCGCCACGGTTTTGCTTCTGCGTAATCTCTTCCCGCTCCTGAAAGGGCAGTCACAGATTATCTGCTGAACTGTTTTCAATCACAACTACACTAACCCTGTTTTATCATATTGAGGACTTATTTTCAGTAAGCAGCCCATGTTGTTGACCTTTGTTCCATTATTTGGTCATTATCTTAATCCAACAACTAAAATAGTAAAAAAAAAAAAAAAACCCACAGTGATATGCTAGTTTAATATTAGCTTAATAACAGACCATTAAGAAATAGTTTTCTTATTTCCAGAAACAGTCAGTTTTAAAATGATTCCCTTTTACCTTTCATGTAACTGGAAGGTAAGTACAAAATGAAAATGAGACCATTCTTTTGGCATAAAAAAACAAGTGTAATGTCATTTCAAGAGGCCTTTGGTGCCCTCAGAAAGAGAGGTTGAAATGTTTTCTTTCACGAAACACAGAAGCAAAACATGTATTGAATCCATTGCTCTTCTTTAGTAGAACTGCAGTGGTATTGGCACTATGAAGCACAAGATTTCCTTTATAGGTCCAGAGACTGTCATGGCCACTGGTTCAAGGCTTCTTAATGGACTCCCTCGGCTTAGCGTCAGGCTATGGTGCATGATATAATTCAGTGCGTGATGTTCCTTAAAGAGACAGAAAGCTTGTCTTCGTCATATGGAATAAAACACAACAGGGCATGTTATTATAGGAAAATAATCAAAGACTGGGTGGTTTCCTACAGTGGTCTTAGCACCCTGTGGATTCATTTCTTTAGTTGTTTTATTCCTCTAATATCACAACTTGCCAACGATTACAGTTTTAATCATTAAAGATCGACATGCCATACATTTTGCCCATGCGTGTTTATGTCTTAAGTTGTGGAACATCCATGAAATGGGTTATTTCCTGTAACGCCTTTTGTCATAGCTGTCAGCGAAAATCATTTTTTCCTTCACAGTAACCTTTTATTATACCTAATTTTATTCTGTTTTTGCAAGTCCCTGTGTAAGACGTCACTATAGAAGTGTTAACATGTTAGAATGAGCGCATTAATATAAACCTTTGGTTTTTCTTGAAGCTGGGAATGTTTGTAAATCAACACCTTCTATCCAACCAACAGCACTACGGGTGTAATTTAGCATCAAGACTGGGCATGAAAGCATGAGAACTTCCTGAAAGGCCCACGCCTAATAATAATATGTACTTGTTTTGATCCCTGATGGCATGTATGCTGCATAATTATGTAAAAAAAAAAAAAAGAAAGAAAATGGCAAAACAGCAGAAAAAGGCAATATGGACTCTGTGCTGCTTAACGGTAATCATGTGTATTGTTTTTGAATTTTACAGTTCATTTAAACATTTGATTGGAGGTCTGGATGACGTCTCTAACAAAGGCTATGACGACGCTGGAGCCAAAGCAAAGTAAGTTCTATGCTTATTCTCCAGTAGATACTAAATACTGCAAATATGTTTACACCCCCACACACATTCACTTATTCCAACTGCAGATTTTAATTTTTTTTTTTGTTGTTGTTTTTTTTTTTTTTTTCAAAATTACAAGCTAATCCACCAGAGTCAAAGTTCACCATTAGAGTCTAAATACAAATTTAAAAAAAAAAGCAATACCTCACCCCAAAACATGAATGTAAAATGGGAGTGGCAGATGCATCCACACTAGAGGACCCACAAACCGTGAAGGAACCATAAATTTCCAAATCTGTTGTAAATCCTAGTGAGAAATGCTGTACCAAACCCCACAGAGCCAAGAAAAGTCTTGTTTCTCCTGCACTTCATCTATTAATGAGTCTGGCCATGTGGTGTATAATTTGGGTCGAGACCAAGCATGAATTAATTGGTCTGTGGCTCTCAGCTGATTTGCATGTATGGTTACATCTATGACCTCCATATGGCTATAATAGTCTCTGGTCATTTCTGTGCCTCGACAGCAACTATTTCTGCAGTTTGAAATGTAAAGATTAGAAAAAATGAAAAGGGGGGCCAGGGATATAATGGCACTATATGGATCTGTTTATTGCTCCAGATATGCTATATCAATATTCGGCTGTTAACCCGAAGTGGACATGGCGTAATCCAAAAACACTAAGGAGTTAGTCATAGAAATGCCAACACCGTTAACACGGTCTGTGAATTCTGGCCCTTATTGTCCTTGTTTGTACCTCTCTGACCAGGCTGTTACTAAGAATGAATGAATGCTAAATGTTGATAATGATGATGAATGTGTTCTGTTTTGTCCTGTGAGCTTTACAGCTGCCTGCAAGAATGTAAAAGGCTCCCATTTGCAAGATTTTTTGGTGCTTCTTATGGGATCTCAGGGAAACTCAAGTATCAGCCAGATGCCCATGAGTCTTTCCGGCAAGCTTTCTAAAATAAATTTTATTCCACAAATAAAAAATTATCAAAATTTGAAAAAACAAAAAAAAACAAACAAAAAAAACCCCAGTATGTCTCCTTCTAGTATATGTTTATGTATTTTTTTAGAACACATTATCCATTCATTGTGAATAATGGATTTGGATTTGGATGCATCCCTAATACAGATCATAAGCGCATTGTTTCCTCATAAATTAAACAGTGTGCAGGCAGTAATTTCCGAGTTTGTATTTTATGAGCATGCACAACATTATTCCAAACTCTTAATGGATTTTAAGATGCCCTAGGGCGGATTACGTCCCCAGAGCCACTGGAGTTTTAACCCAGGGGGGGTCAGAACTCTCCCAGTGATTTTTGTTGATGTTAAAAATCATGCAATGTTGTTTAGAAACTGATTACAATCAGTGCTTGAGGTAACGGTTTAGAATTTCGGACTCAAAATATATCATTTGACCCTGGAAATTGTTGTTACCAATGCTCCCCCTTGTGGTTACAGTTAGTCATGTCAGAACATTATCTCCATATCACTGCATTCAGTATCCAATTATATTTCAGTTTGTGCTTTTTCTCATCATTCTTCCAGCTAGAAGACACTGGCCATCGTTATCCTTAGTAAAATCCTCAACGAATAATCAATTTGACTTCCAGCCTTACTGTGGCAACTTTTTTCAGGACATAAACAGATCAGATCTGAGTCATTTGCTTATCTGATCCAAAATTGGATACATAACCAGTGTGGCCTTGTAGCATAAATAAGAATGGACAGATTTTTTCCCCCTGAAGCTCATGCTCGTGTTGTTGTTGTTGTTGTGTCTGTTGCATGGCAGTATAATAATGAATAATGAAGAGCAACAGTTGTGAGGTTGGAAAACAAATGGCGGTTTACTTGATATTTGGGAGACTGTTTCAAACTAAATCCAACGGAATCTACTGAAAGCAAGATGTGCTTGGAACAATTGCCCAAGAAATGAAAGTGCACTTGTAGGATACAGCCAGGTCAGCCGGGGGACATTTCAGGGGACAGCTGGGGGACAGGTGCGTTCAAATTTTAAACAGATATGGCTTGTGGTTGCAAATGTCAACCGTTAAAAAAAAAAAAAAAACCCAGATCTGATCTAAGCAAAAACTATGAATTGTGTAATAATCCCAAACGGGTCTGGTGATGATCTCATTTCTCCTTTTACTCTCCAAATGAGTCATGTTGCCATAGTGGTCATTCATCAGAGCCAGGTCTGTGTTTATGTGTCTGTTCAGCTCCTCTCATCTCATTAACTAGCTCAGTGTTGTGGAGAGGGCTCAAGTGATGAGCAATAAGCTTGTGTTAATGAACACGCTTCTGCAACAATGCTTGTGCCTCCAAGTGTCTAAACAGCCTTCAGGAGCACTGCTGATGAACTTTCATTAGCTTCATTAGTTACTAGGATACAAACCTGTTTACAGGATGTGCATCACTACTTTCCTCTTTGAACAGCTGATTTTCTTTGCCGCAGGCTTGGCATTGTTGTAGGTTTGATGTTTACAGCGTGTCAGTAGTGACTACCATTGAATTTCTTTAGAGTGCATCGGTTTGCGCACACACACACACACACACACACACACACACACACACACCTGTCAATGTGCTTTTGTGTGGTCTATAATTCTACATTCAGTCCTTTCTAGGAAGTCCAGCGTTGACCTCATGTTCCCCCGGCTGGATCCTTGGCTTGGTCAGGCCGCCTGAATACAGAGGACACCCAGATCAGTTACCTCTATACTTGGCTAGGGGGAATTAGGGATGTTCTTTCCTGGATCCATGTAAACAGGGGAGACACCTGGCAAGGGCCATCTCAGATGCCACGGAGTTCTACTGTTGCTGTTACAGCTGACCTTATGATTGTTATAAAAAAAAAAAACACACAACGTGTGGGTTCACACAACTAGGCAACATTTACCAAATTAATCTGAGAAACGGCTCAGGGCACACGAGAAAATTTTTATCTGGCTTCATTTACATGGATGGCATTGCAAAGCTGTGAGTGGAGGCACATTATATGTAACGTTCATCCTAAACAAATGAATACATTCTTAAATCTGTCTTTATACCCAGGGCAGAGGGCAGACAATCTAGTGCTCTGGGCAAAATAGGAATATGCCACCCCCCTGTGTTTTTCAAAGGAAATGCTCATACTGATCTCACTTGGTATGATGGTTAGCAACTGTCCTGGGTTCTATCCCTAAGGACGACCTGGGCTGGGCGCCTTTCTGTGTGAAATGCAGTTTGCATGTTCTCCCCATGTCCGCGTGGGTTTCCTCCGGAAAGAAAGCTCCATTATTAATTGAAATTCTGAGATCAGATTTCAACTATGGAATGAATAAACAGCCAGTGTGAGGCATTTGTCAGAAATGTCAGGTAATACATCTCTTACTTACATTGTTAAAATGGCATATGGCTTATGGCTTATTGGCTTAAGGGCAGGGGGTAGCTCAGGGGGTTAAGACACTGGCCTACTGATTGGAAGGTCGGGAGTTCAAATCCAAACGCTGCCAAGCTACCACTGTTGGGCCCTTGAGCAAGGCCCTTAAAATCACCTGCTCAGTTGTATAAATGAGATAAAGATGTAAGTCACTCTGGAAAAGAGTGTCTGCCAAATGATGGTAATGTGAAGTTAAATAATACAAAAGTTGGTGTCAATGTTAACAAATGCTAAAAATAATGCTACTTAAGAGAACCTGAATGCAAAGTGCTACCAATTTATCTTAAGACATGACTACAAGTGTACGACTCTATATAGATGTATTCAAATGCTCTTTTGGTTTGTGGTGATACAAGAAATGATGTTGCAAAGCGGAATAATAAACAGTGACATCTATATATAAGCATTACTTCTCCTAATGTTCTGAAAGTTTAAATAAACAGTCTAATGAAAACGCCAACTAATTAATGAAAGTACAGATTCAGATTTGTAGTACTGTGTAGTAGCTCTGATGCGGCAGTAATCTAGGCGTGTACAGCATTTCCAGCATGCCTATACTGCCACCTACTGGATTCAGAGCCCTAATACACAATAAGTATTTGCTACATAAAAAGGACTGTAAGAGAGGAGGATAGAAGTAGAGATGACATGAGGCAACTCTGATACTGAAACTTTGAATATCAGTCATTAGCATGTTAATTACTCATATTTAAGTCCAACGTTGACTCCAATGTCCTGCCTGTGATGTTTACAGTCTGTTTACTCACGTATTGCTGATCTCCTGAACCAGAGCTCAGTGTTCACTGAAAAACCCCAACCATCTGATGTTATATTTCAGGAAATAGTAGGTTCATTTCTTGTAGTAAGTTGTAGGTTAGGATGTTTAGAAGAGACATAGACATAGATGAGGCAACCCCTCCTGTTGCTATGTGCTTCCTTAGTTACGTGCTTAAGTAATTCTATATCCAGCAACAGAGGACACCTCCAAAAGCAAATGGACCTTACTAACCATGTGACCAACTATGTGATTTGTGGTTGGCTGGCTATGAGCTCATGTCCAGTGGGTGCTTTTAAAGACATGTTTATTCGATTTGTTATGTACCCTGAATAATTAAGTTGGCTATACATGTAGCGAAGGTGAGACCATGTTTACTCAGAAATAGCAATAGTTGTTTAAATCCTTCTTAATATTACTGAAACACAATTTGGAAAGTTACATAAGCCAGTTATTTTTTATTCTTGACTCATCATATTCAGATAAAAATCAGTTTAATAACTCTCTATACATAACAGCCTGTTCACAAAGTCACAATATGTTATATAAAGAAGAAAACCTGAAGGGTTTCCCGTAGAATGACAGATACATTGATGCATGAAAGTTTGTAAACCTTTTAGTATTTTCTGCATTTCTGCATAAATATGATGCAAAACATCAAACTAAGTGCTGATCCTAGCGGTTCACATTCTTTTGCTACTCACAGGTATGTGTATACTGGACCGTCTTCCTCAATAAATAAATGTCCAATTCTGATATTTTTGGACTTTTAGGAGTGGTGTGAAAATCTGGTGATATTTTGGGTCATTTAGATTCTAAAGGGTTCACAAACTTTTAAGCACCACTGTAGATTGCTAGATGGATGGATAGATGGATGCAAAAAAAGCTTGTCATGTTAGAATGAAACCACAAAGTATAACCTCCTCTGTTTTTAGTGGTGGAAAACAAAGCACTATAACAACAATTACGCTGTTTTTCTTGTAAATAACAGCTTTTTCAGTCATACAAGCCAGGCTTGTATTGCTTGGAGCATTTATCATACAGTTCCCACAGAATGAGTTTTTACCATAGAAATTATTTAAAGTATTAGAATGACCACGTGTGTGTATATAAGTCCAGCATCCCCTTGGTTTCAGTTCAGAGTCAATTTAAAGTTGCATAATGAAGTTTTATTTAATAAAGAAGTTACCGGTGACATTGGATTGGCCTGTTTAATTCACAGGCTTTAAATCTCATATGACATGAACATGTCCTGGTTTGTGTAGTTCTCTGTATTGTTATTCCCACTGGTGTCCTATTTCAGTTTAAACAAAGACCACCCACAGATCAGAGCCAACGTTATCCACAGAATGAGCGGAACGAGCAGGGAATGTGAGGATGGTCGGAGGTTCGATAGTTTACAGCATTAAAGTTGAGTAGACCTAGTACCAATCAATATAACCAAATAACTTTGACACAAAATATACATGTTATGTAATAAAGTCTTGCAGTCTAAGACAAATCTTTTATTTTGGTGACCTCAGTGTAAACTGCAATAGTCTCCATAATTATTAATTTACATACATTTTATGGCACCTCTGGCCTCCTAACCCCAAATCAGTACCTCATCTCACTAATGCTCTTGTGGCTGACTGAATACAAGTCCCCACAGCTGCGTTCCAAAATTTAGTGGAAATCTTTCCCAAAAGAGTGGAAGCTAATGTAAGAGCAAACAAGCATATATGGCTGTTAAGGTCACTTGTGCACATATAGTTTGGCCATATAGTGCAATTCAGTCAAGCATCATAATATACAAATGAATTTACATACATAATACAAAAGGGGCGGCATGGTGGCTGAGTGGTTAGCACTGTCGCCTCACAGCAAAAAGGTCTTGGGTTCGAGCCCCGGGTTCGACACAGGAGCCTTTCTGTGCGGAGTTTGCATGTTCTCCCCGTGTTCACGTGGGTTTCCTCCTGGTACTACGGGTTTCCTCCCACAGTCCAAAGACATGCACAGAGGGTATTAGGCACACAGAGGGTATAATTGCGACTCTAAATTAGCCGTAGGTGTGAATGGTTGTCTGTCTCTGTGTGTCGCCCTGCGGTGGATTGGCGACCCGCCCAGGGTGTGTCCCACCTCTCGCCCGATGTCAGCTTGGATTGGCGCTAGCTTCCCCCTGCGACCTTGAACAGGATTAAGCGGCAGAAAACGAAACGAAACGAAAATGAAATTTTGTTTATTTAATGTGTTCTTCTATACAGAGTACATGTCCATGGTTTGAAGAATACGCTGACCAAGCATTCACCTACTTCATACCTTTACAGCTCACTTTAATTTAATTCATAACTGTTTTTATAAAGCAAAATCCCAAACCCCCATGTTCTGACCGAGGTTTAGGCCATTCTTCTCAGGACAGGAGGGCCTTCCTTGCATCTGATCATTTTCAAACATGACATCAAACCCCGCACCTGGACAGGCTTTAGCTGATCACTGACCCTTGTTGAAATTGGCCTTGTCCGTGCTGGATTTCGGACTTAGGGCTTATTTGTACAGCTGCCTCCTCAGAGGTGGAAATATTGGTAACTGGCCATGTTGGTAAGACGGAATGTGACGGCATTGTGTAGTGGCTCTCAGTCCTCAATCTCTAAAAAGACTAAAGGTTGTGCAAGGATCCAGGCAGTCCTTTAAAAAATCACCCTGGCAGCTGTGCTTAAACAAGCATGCAGAGCTGGTGTGGTGTTTGTGACCTGTATGCAATTGAAAATGAGTAATACATCACCATCGTCAACACCGTCTTCACAAATATACTGCATTTCGTAGTGCACGGCTATTCAGTGGCGTGAGTATTGTAAAGTTCCAATTAATAAACAGATACACCATTTACTCAATGTGATGTACTTGTTTACTTCAAGCTGCTATGCAGCTACAGTCTGCCAGCTCAGTGGAAAATCAGTATCTGAGCTCTGCTCACAGCCCCCGTCTTCCATATCAGCTGTCATCCATTTACAAAGTGGAACATATGACAGTGGCTCCTGTTCCCTCTTATGGACTTCAGAGATTCCCCATGCAATTTGACACTTGCGTCGGCCCATGGCTGTAGCTATGGAGACAGGAAACAAACCAGTAAAGAGGCCCATGAGGAATGATGATTTAGGAATTACCTGTGTCACCTAGCTAAAACTGTACCAATAAATGCATTGCATGAACAGTACTCGCATCATATAAGAAGCATTTTGCTAATGCTGAGGTCAGATAACACTGGGGTTCCCTGAGGTGTTTTCACTCCCCTAAATAACCCCAGAGATGCTTTAGCACTCTCCTCCCCAATCACCCTGCACTTTTATGTAGTCCAGTCCAAACCTAAGGGAACACTTTTTACTTAATTAAAAAAACTCTCCTGTTAGCGTTCATTCTTTAGTAGCTCCTTGAGCATTGTATTCAAAGACGAGCCTAATCACAAAGTTATAATAATTAGTTTTGCAAAATGCTTACTAGACATGTGTTTAAAAATGTATCATAAAAACTCCCTAAACCTTTATCACACTGTATTTTACTATACTGCATTTGAGAAAATTAACAGTACTAAGACTTTAACCTAATGAACATTATGAATATAAAACTGTGATTTCTATTAAACTCATATTTGGAACTCATTTGACAGTATATATAGCTATACATAGCTTTTTTCCCCCCAAAGATGTGCTAAGGACTAGCTAATGCAATTGTTTTTGTTAATTGTGTTTGTTCTTCTATGAAAAGGACATGCCCATGGTTTGAAGAATAAGCTGACGAAGCATTCATCTGCCATGCTTCAAACTCAGTTTAATTTCATTCATAACCTTGTGCATTAAAAAACATCCTTGGGATAATTAATGTCTCTGATTAAGCTGCACTTCTGATTTCCTCTGTGTTTAAAAAACAGTGGATATTAAATGGACAATGCTACGAACTTGTACTAAAAAAATTATAAACAGTCATATTTAGAATTTAATATCAGTCTTGAATACCATTCTGTAGTTTTCTGAGTGTATTTATAACTCCGTAACATCCATTTCAGTGTGAGGTTTTGTGTCAGACAGGGGTGCTGGACTGCATAGCATGCAATCAAAAAGCCTAACTTGAATACGTGTCACTACTTCTGTTTTACTCAAACTTTTGAATCATGCTTAATAGGGTCAGTTCACCCTTCCTCAAATCCTTTACACCAAGTGAGTCACCATTTTCAATGCCATTGATTCCAAAAACAGCCTGCGACTATCTAGCAACAGATCCTAGTTGCCATAGATCTTAAATAACATGAAATATATTGATTGATCCATTCTGTTGTTGTATGGTTATTCTGTATGTAATATACCACAACCTGCCTCGGCTGTTTCGTGGGCAGCCTTGAAGAAAAAATAAGACAAGGCATATTTGCTATACAGAGAGCTAGCACTGGATTCTGGGAAGGGTGAGGCGACTCTTTTAAGTTGTCACATCTTGGGTCTGAAAATTAACGCGTCTAATTTAGTGTGTAACTTTTATTTAGTCGTAGTTCCTTTCTAGTGCCTAATCTTAGATAAAAAGACACAGCTTTTTAAATAAGGAAAGGTCTCAAACAAATTTCAAACAAGTGTGCAAGTGCCATTTTTTGATAAAGCTGAAAATTCATTCATGTTCAAGGTTTAAGCCAGGGCAAAGTTATCTTCATAAAAACAGTCATGCATTTAATGGCCCTTAAAAATGGCATAAAAGAAACACAATTTCTGAGTGATGATGTATACTTAATGTAGCTGATTGGCACAGACATGGACTTGTTGGTTATCCTTCATTTATAATCACATTCCTAAACAGTGGAAAAGCTTTTGCCCATTCAACACAGTTATGTGATTATGTTTTGCCTCCTTATAATTCTGCCTTCAGTGAAAAGAGCGTATAGACTGCTGAATTCAAATTTGGCCAACATGAATTACTGTTGATGAAACCTGTCCTCAAGCTGCCTTCCAAAGGCATGTAGGCAACTGCTTCCGTAGAAAATCATAGGTTATTGATTATATTTAGGAGAATCCATGATTCCACATTATTAGATTACGATACGTTAGATGTAGATTACTCAAACAGAAGTCAGCCAGAACAGCGTGGTTGGGAATAGGGGGCTAGTTCTTTATCACTAGCCTTATCTGTATCTGGTTATTGCTCTAACCCATAGATTTTTTATCAAAATGTTCAGGACAATTTCAGTTCTCTCTATAATGAGGACCCCTTTAACCTAGAGCACTGTGTAAAGAGACAATTTGGCAATACAGTAAACCCCTCGCCCCCCCGCGAAAGGTGAAACCGCGATACTGCGAAGTCACATTAATTTTTATTTATATATATTTTAAGGCTTTATAAACCATTTCCACTCTCTTAATAACCTTTTCCACACTCTTATAAACACGTCCTATGCTCTTAAACACTTTCTGCACTCTTAAACATACGTCATTTTAACAACATATAAACTTCTACACGCGCGCTTACTGCCGATGAGGTCACTTCCTGTTTACAGCCGTCCTAGCCAATCCTAGCGCTCCCTCACGCTCACCTGACTTTTCTGCCTGAGTTTATTATTTATATATATTTTAAGGCTTTATAAACCATTTCCACTCTCTTATTAACACGTCCTACGCTCTTAAACACTTTCTACACTCTTAAACATGCATCATTTTAACAACATATAAATTCTACATGCGTACTTATTGCCGGTGAGGTCACTTCCTGTTCACGAGCTGAAGCGGAAGTGGTTTACACAGTCACTTTCACTTTTCATCCACTGATGAAGCACAGTGCATTCTGTGTTATTTCAATTTAAATGCTCTTTTAATGTTTGAATGAACATTTTTTTTAATTATATTTCATATTCCAGAGTCCCACGAAAGCCAAAAAATTCCGCGAATCAAAATTTGAAAATCTGCAATGCACCGAACCCGCGATAGGTGAACTGGGGTATTGCGGGGGGTTCACTGTAAAACTAAAAAGTTAGAGTTTGATTTTTTAAACTCTTTTCCAAAATTTCTGAAAATCGTTGCAGAAACCTTAGCAGTTGATTATGTTTTGTGTGCCACTTTGTACAACGTCAACTGAATGAACTGAAATGCGCTGCACTGAGCCGAATGTCCTCTTCACTTCATAATTCATATGCGAGTCATGCATGTGAGTCATCTCATGATGAAACGGGCAGATGTTACAGATTCAGGCGATGTTTGATCCGTATTCCTGCAGTGTATAATCGCAAAGATATTAATAGGACGATGGGGTCATGTTCGATTTGACATGGGAGCGCGTTCCTCGATGCCTGAGGGTTTAATACAGATCAGTCTGTGAATTCTGGCTCAGAAATTCATAATTTGTCTCTACTACATGACTTATTTGTAATCCTGCTCAAAATTTTCATCTGAGATATTTCCTAACAAATTTAGTTGCCTCCGTTTCCCAAACTATAAACTAACGAGTCATGTACTTGAAACCACTACAAATCTGACAAGGTGATTAGTAAGACCACTGCACATTCGTGCAAAGTGTGTGTGTTTTTTTATAGGCTTCATGTTTGTGCCCTTCATGTTCGTGCCTGCCATCCGAATAATATATTCATATTAGTTTTATTTCATATTCGTGTTGTTTCAGATAACACCACCATAGTACAGCTGTTGTACCCAGAAAGAGTTGTTTGGAATACTGAAAGCACACATGTATTTAAGAGACCAGTGTAGACAAAGGCATGAGTCCCGTGTTTGCACTCAGGTGGAAAATGATCGTTAAGTGCTGATTGACAGGAGTTGTTTGCAAAAGGGCAGAGGTGTAGAAGGCATGCTAACTGGGCTAACCTTGACCCATGTTCATAGGCTAAAAATACTCAAGGGATCATCAGACAGACAGAACCAGTGGAGGCTGCAGCTCATAGGGGGAAACACTTGGATAGTGTTTTGGCACGGTGACTGACCTTTAAGCATAAGGTCTCACTTTTCACTTGCGGTACCGTTGAGAGGGCTCTGCCTGTCCTGTTCAGTGATACTGACTTGAGGAAGGACATTTCTGTTACTGCTTTAGATTTGACTCTGCCTTTTGATCCTCAGTAGTTCTCTGAACTTACTCATTTGAGTGGCTTGTGGATCACTTTGTTAACTGGTGTTTGCTGATTTGGAAAGACCTGAAGCTGATCAGAAGCTAACCTTGATGCAGGGAGATTTCAGGGATCTGGACAAATCTTTCGTTCTCCATACACAGGCCACATCGCCGTGTACCACTCAAAATGTAAACTGCAAGCGGCGCCTTAACTCAACATTTGAGCTCGGGCTGTTGCTTACTCTGTGCCGAACGTTCTCATAAACTGAAGAATCGGGGGATTTCGACAAGCAAGATCTGTGAGATCGCTGTAGCTGTACTACATTGCCTTCTGAGAGGGATTCACTTGACTGTTCTGTATTATTCTGTCTTTTGGCTGGACCGAGAGGAAGGCAAAATGCGTGACCTTCTTCCTGTTCCAGTACGGGAGCGGAGAGCGAGAGGACGAATCAACAGTTTGCCTGCCTCCGTTCCTGCTCCACTTACATTCCCTGTCACATACTCTATCCAAACCTCTAAGAAGTTCCCCTTTTTTCACTTTAAAAAATGCAGATACGAGGCAGAAAACGCTTTCTTCTCCAACCTGAAGCTGGTGGACTTCAACATCATCGACACCTTAGGAGTGGGAGGATTCGGACGAGTCGAGCTGGTAGGATGGCCAGAAAGCTGTGCCCCCATTTTCTGCAATCCTTCTAATTAATTTAATTTAATTGAACAACTGACTTGGTGTTTTGCTACAATTCTTATCTACTTTACTGTAAAGAAATATACTCAGCAAAAAAAGAAACGCCCCTTTTTCAGGACTGTGTATTTCAACAATAATGTTGTAAAAATCCAAA
>JAQLOM010000006.1:4017318-4028204 GCA_030068315.1 Chrysichthys thysi
TTTATTTAACTGAGTTCTCTTTATCTACTTTGAGGACTTGTGTGAAAATGTGATGATGTTTCAGGTCATATTTAAGCCGAAATGTAGACAATTTCACAAACTTTCAAGCACCACTGTATCTATCATTACTATTTAACATATACGTACATACCTTGAAAGAGAAAACTCACACTGGATCATCAGCTTAGACCATGAGTACATTTTCAGGTTTGTCCCTGTCAACATCAATTGCAGACATAGAAAATCGATATATGAGCAGTGTGTGTGGTCACTTCTAATTTTCTAACTGCTTTTATGATCCAGACAGCTCTGTCTACTATCAAAAGGCTTGCAGGGCCCCCATGAGGTCAAGCACATCGCAGAAGGTCTTTATTGTGGAAATTAATATTGCATCAACACCTAGAGCTTAAATAGTTTTGCCTGGAGATATTTCATTAATTGAGATGCATCTCAAAAAAAAGTACAACTATCACATGAACATGACCTGGATATTTGCTGACATTAATGTGACTAAAGCAGAATGATCTGGCCAAACCCACCAATCATTTCATTCCTAAGTGAAGCCGAGGCTTCTTATTATAGAATAATTTTTTAAAACTAAGTTTTTGGGGATAATAAAAAGGTGAATATATCAGTGTAGGGAAAACCAGCCGTCTGTACTAGACACTGTAGATGGAAAGACAGTTTAATTAAGAAGAGTGACATGGAAAATAGACTGTTATATTATTGAAACACATGGAGTTGGGTGGGGGCTACGGACTGTACTTCAGCCAGCCAACAGGTGGATTTTTTTAATATAATTTGTTTGATTTAAATATTTGCCTTGAATGTTTATCATCAGCCTTTACCACTTGTTTCTTGATTAGTTTGTTTTATATATTTACATTCTTATTGTTTTTTTTTTTAATCTTAGCCATTTGAATCTCTCCCTTTTATTTGAGTGTTTTACTGGAAAAAAAAAGTAATTTATTTGATTCGTCTGTTGTTTCTGCCTGTTATGATGTGAAGCACTTTGTGCCGCCTGGCTTCAAAAGCCATACATATTATATACAAGTCATACAAAAGCTATACAAATAAAGGTATTATTAATCTGTAGAGCTGTCAAATTCTTGTAATTGACATTCAAATCCTAGAGTTTCCAGATCATTATCAGAGGCTTTTCTGGCTCATCAGTTTCTATTGGGTTGAATATTGGTTGAATACGGAATTGCAATAGTTCACAGGGCAACTTTGTACACCCTGGGGGCTGAGACTAACCCAACTGAAATGGGCCATGAACTGGGACGTCACTCTGCATATACCGTATATAGATGTGGAAGAATTGCCTGGTCTTGGTTTGCCAATGTACTCCACAGCAATGGCATTCCTTTTAAGAAGACAGTTAAATCACTGATATATAAAATGGACAGATTCCTTTTTTTGGAATCAGAAAACATCTTAAAACACACTCAGGTTTCCTGGTCCGTGAATTATTTGTATTAGGTTTTATTTTGTTCAGTAGTGGCTGCATTTCATCAGTTAGTATATCCAGTTAGCATCTCTCTGTCCTCTTGTTCTCTTGTAGAGAAGAAGGATCTCCTGCTGATATTAGATATTATATTTGAACAGCTTATGTTTTTTTCCAATTCACTTCATCTTCACTAAATTTTCACACCAAGTGAAAAGATCATCACCTGTAGAATTTTTATTTTAAAGAAATGAATAAATGTAAAGTAGTGTTTTAATGTATTCCAGTAGGAGCAAATATATATAAAGTATGTTTGGAGTGCTCTTGGGGGAAAAAATAAAAGCCATTTGTTATAACTGTTGAGTTAAATGCAGGAATTTCATTAAAGCCTCATTTTAATGCAGTGGTGCACATGTCTCTGACTCCCTAAGCTAATGAAAGTTTAATAACTGAAAACTGCCTCCAACACCAGAACTATTTGTATTTCTATGGGGGAGCTCTAGTGTCAAAGATATTTATACTCACCCTTCAAGGCATTTCAGGTTTGTCTGAATCATACTTCCAGATGAATCATAAGAGGACATTATGGGTTTGGGGACCAGGAATTCCACTGCACTGTTAGAGTCATGACTGTGTGTTTATGAATACTTACCTGGAGTCCAATGTGCAACAGCTGCCGTGAACTGAGCTGAACTTCATTTCACCCTGCAGCCCAGCTACCATTTCTGGCCACTACTTTTCTCTCCATCTGTACCAGCTGCTGCTCTGGGCTTTGGGACTTAGCCTAGCCAGTTATTCTGAGTGACTGTTTTAATGACAAAAGGCACAGATTTTTTTTTTTTTTTCATAACAATTCTCAAGCTGAAGCCTGAGAAAATCAACCATATACTGTACTTTAAACAGAAACGAAATTTAAGACCTTTGGTCATTTATAAAGGCTCCGTTTTATATGTTTTAAAGTAAATATGTTATGACATTGATTGCACTTTCAACATGGAGATTCTTAAGTCCTCTTATAAGACAAGTATGAGGTGTACTAATGTTTACCCCTGCTTCTTACACCATTCATTGCAGTATTGGATTCCCTATGCGCCTTTGTTTTGGTTTTGGTCATGTTTCCAGCCTTGTCATGACATTGATGTGTTACCTGGTATCTTCACCTGTTCTGCCTTAGCCCCTGATTGTTTGTCTGTTTATACCCTGATGTGGATTTTGTTCCTCATGATTTATATCTTTAAAATGCATGAGTCTTAGTTCTCTTGAACATCTGAAGATTTTCTGATGAGTTTCTTGTTTTTGCCCCAATAAAACACACACCAAGTTTACACACTTGCTTGCATATGATCAACCTATATTTTACAATGTAGCTCTATTAGGACCATATGCTGTAGGGCGTATCAAGGAAGGGTACATAAAGACACAACTTGATGGAATTTCAATGTGTCCATCCTGTGCCTGAGTAGTGTGTTTCTATATGTTTGGAAAGACACACTCATTCTCTTGCTTTTTTCTCATTGAAATGTCAAATTCCTCCCGCTTGCCGCCAAACTTAATATGCCCCTTGATGAAACATGACCTGTATATTTCTTTTTCTTTCTTTTTGTCCATAACTTTTAATCCCATTGCTGGCTATATATTTTTGGCCCCATAAACATACATGCCATTTTGACATCAAGAAATGTGACGAAATCTTCCTGCTTGGTCACATTTCATCAAGGAGCCAAAAAACTTCATTTCAGACCTCAAACCAACTCCCATCACACACACATTCATCCATCGTGCATCTTTAATGATCGCAGATGATCAGTTTATCAGGTGAACTAAATGATTGGCATGATACATCAAAAGTTGAAAAGAATATACTGTATATACAATACTTTATACAAAGACCAAAACCCTTATTAAATAAAGCACAGTGACTGAACAGAACAAAAGCCTAGGTGCAGCAACGTAATTTTTCTTAAAATTGATAGTTGATGGTTAGTTAACACATCGTGCTACAGCAAGACAAGGCAAATACACTAACCTTAAAGGATTTCACCTCTGGGCACGCAGATTCCCAGTAGTATGTTGTGTTTACAGTGTTTCAACTAACATCATAATTTTCTACATATTTCATTTCTCTAAAAGCAAATTTGGCACAAAGCACTTTTTGCATAATTTTTTGCCACAAAACAGGACTGCTGAACTCACACATGACTAAGATATTTCACTGCAAAAAATCATATACTGAATTTAGGCAAAATGACGTGATATGCCTTATTATGATATTATTCGAAATGCTTAAAATGAGCAAAAAATCTCTAGAACTAGACTTAATTTTATTTTGGTTTTATGACAAGCTAATGCTGAGAAATATTAGGTACATTGGCCTATATTTTAATATACAAGGTGTCCAAAAAGTCTGGATACATAGGCATTTTTCCTTATATATGAAATGTAATATTTTTGTAAGTGCAGCAAAGTAATACAAGGCTGGCAATTTGAGCATTTATTGTAATATCTGTTTTGAAATAAATAAATGCCTATGGATACAGTCTTCTGGACACACTGTGAGTTTTTTATCTGTGAAATGAATTCTGCATTTTTCCTGTAAATGTTGTAACATCGCCTTAATCTTAATTAATATGTGCTTTTATTATTAAGTGAGGTAACTGCATTCCTGATTAATTTCATAATCATTAACATAAATCAGTATTATTCTAATCAAGATAATATCTTTTTGAATGTATTTGCAAAAATAAGTTTTAGTGATACAATAATTAGTGGAGAAATTTTTTTTTAAAAATGAGAATAACATAACCATTTCAAGGAGATTCTCCTAAATTAGGAGGTTCTCTTGTTTATAAGATACTTTGTTAATACAGCGGGGGGGGGGGGGGGTTTATTCATATTGTTCACTTCAACTAATCCCACTTACAAACAAACCTTGCTGTGCTGTGTATAAAAGGATAAAACCAATAACATCACCACCCCACGCCTTTTTTCTGTCATATCTAGTGACAGCTGTAAAATATATTTTAATTCTCCTGCTGAGTGATTAATTGAAGATTTTTCTAAACCATGTTGGTTCCAACTGTGCTATGTACTGAAATACCTTCTTTTTTTTCAACATTAGAGAATATTGAATACTTTGGTTCTGAAAAGCATTGCCATAAGCAAAGTAATTAATTATGGACTTTGGGTTAGCCCAAAGCTTGGCTTCTTCCTCTGCTGTGTGCAGATCCGTTGACTGTGGATCAGTCGATGCACCAGACCTGACCAATCTGTTGAGAACTGAGCAATCTGTGTTCATGCATACAGTTCTCTCCACCATGAAGATCCTGACTTCGATATCCTGAGACCAGACCACATTATTAGGTTGGAATAAACAAATTAGGGGGGAAAAAATAGCTTTTCAGCAGTCATTCAATATTCAGTCTACAGAACAATCAACATGTTTAAATAAACACTTTCTGGAAACGGTGTAGATAATTATACAAACATGTCAGGGCTAGTTACTTTAATCAGATTTGATATATATTTAATACAAAATGATTTGCTCTAGGCCACTTGA
This sequence comes from Chrysichthys thysi, assembly GCA_030068315.1. NCBI lineage: Eukaryota > Metazoa > Chordata > Actinopteri > Siluriformes > Claroteidae > Chrysichthys > Chrysichthys thysi. The sequence continues at coordinate 4,022,322 of JAQLOM010000006.1, forward strand.
TGATGGGATGTAATTTAGTTGAGAGAATATCTCCCACGAGCCTAGCTGCAGCAGCTATGGATGACATATGCTTCCCAGGAGTAATGCTTTAGCGCTTTATCACTTCTAAGAGTTAATAATGAATTGTGTATATGTGTCTAGCCATTGCATGAATGATTAAAAGCAGAACACTGATCAGTCAAGTGAAACAGCAGAGGCCACTTTGCTTGAGATAATGGATACAACAGCAAGTGTTGACTTTTTTCCAAAGCTTAACTGATTTAGGGCTTTAAAAATGCAAAAGCAGAACAAAGGTCCCAACAGTCACATCGATGCATCGTTGCATAGGATCATTTCTTTGCCAGATGTGCTCATTTTGAGTTAAACATCACACCAATCCCTAATGGAGACAGAGCCATAGAGTGGTAAAGTGTTCATTTCAATCATGTTGACTTCATGTTGCTTACTGAATCCCCACTGAGTTTTCACCTTCTACCTGTTTCAGGGGCACAGTAATTTGTTGGCTGTTGATTTTAAATTGCTATTGGGTTCTAGGCATCAAGCTGCAGACTTCTGTACAATGAGGTCAAACACAGCCCACTTGCCACCTTGTTAAAAGGACATTTGTACTTTCTCTGCATTTGTATTTAAGATCCTAACCCTTAGATGCAAGAGTACAATAATGCTCCTTTAATGGATTCATATTTAGTATACGTTACATCAGTGGCGGGCCGTGCATTTCACACCTAGGCCTTCAGTAGTCATGCCCCCCCCAACTCTTCCATCGCCATTAGGATTATTAGTACACAAAATCCATCCTGTGAGCCATGGGGGTACTGCTCGTAGTTAGTGTCCTGAAAGTGACAGATAAACCTTCCTCCTGCTTGTGACTGGCTAGCTAGCTTCAGCTATTTCCCCATCCTATCCAATCAACAGGTCTGAATACGGTGGCGTTGCAAGGCCTTCTAGAAGAACAGATTCTGAAGGCCTCTGGGCTGCCTTCTTTGATAGGACCCCGCCTGACAAAAAATGATGCCTGAAATGTGATTGGTTAATACGAAAACACATGTCTCGAAGCAGCACGTCTATCAGAAAATCGCTGAAAGGAAGGAGAGACTATTTGGAATTATTTAATAAGTATTCATGGACAAAATATAATTAACATTAGTTTGTGATTCTGATATTTCTTTAGGCCTTCAGAGAAGGCCTTTGAAGGCCCTGATGGCCCGCCACTGCTTTACATCTAAACTGTTCCTTAGAGAAGCAGCAGAGTACCTAAGAACAGCGTGATTTCACACTGATTTGAAAAGAAATGCGTACTTTGATCATTTGCTGATAAACCACCAACATGTTAAAAACTAGAGATCCATCCGTTCATTCATCCATTATCTATACTGCTTCTTCATCAGGGTTGCAGGCCAAGCTGGAGCCAATCCCAGCTCACCTTGGGTGAGAGGCAGGGTACACCCTGGGCAGGTCACCAATCTATCACAGGTCTAACAGAAAAATGAAAAGCCATTTAAACTCGGATTCACACCTATGAGCAATTTAGAGTAGCCATCTGATCTAATTTGCATGTCCTTGGCCTATCGGAAGAAACCAAAGCACCCGTTGGAAGCCCACATAGGCACGGGGAGAACATGCAAACTCTAACGCAAAGGTGAACCCTTCTTGGTGTGAGGTGACAGTGCTAACCACTGCACCACCATTCTGCCCCTTACAGAGATCATTTTATCTAATTAATTCATATTAGAACGAACATCAAAGTACATTTGGTCTTGATTCACCAACTGGTCAAAGAAAGGCATAAACAGGATCAATAGGGACCTAATGTCTTATTTTCTACTTTGTATTTCTATTTCTGACACACCAATTAAGATCAAAGTGAATGAAAAGAATTCCTAACATCATGGCAGGCAGGGTTTAATATGACTGTGTCTGCACAACAAGGGGTGACATTCAAAATCCACCAGCACCGTAGGATCTTTTTTTATAACCCCATTCCAAAATTGTGCTTGTATTGCCACCTGCCGAGAAGATTTGCAATGCCAAAACAGTATATTCCTGACTGAAAGTCTGGATCCATTTCTTACAAACACTATTCCTGTCACCTAACATCTGTATGAACAAGCTATTTCAAAAGCAAATCATTAAAGGACTCAATAAAATAAGTCAAAATAATAAAATACCAGGCTAATTGGGCAATTAGCCAATTATGTACACAAGGGTGAACACCAACAAATACACACAAAACGGCACAGAAGTGATTTTTTTAAAAGTTACGTCAGAGAGCTAAATGCAAACGAGCTGTGTGGATAACATGCTTTGTGCTTTACGTTTTGTCAACATATGTACTGTATGTGAAGAAAATCAGTGCTTTTCTAAAACTTTAAAACAGTTTCCAAAACTGAAATGAAATGTATGAATTAAGCCCAGGGTTGTCATTATGTTATTGGATATTGGACTAACTGCAGCTGTTGTTATTGCAAAAATGACTGGTCATATCTGATGGACCATCTCACATAGCCATCATCTTAATGTGCATTATGGCCAATACTCATTAAATGGTTCTTAAAACACATTTAAAAAGCATGCTTACCACAAATTCCCAACCGACTGCAGGTAAATCCCCTGTCCATTTAAACATTTTAAATTAAATGTTTTAAAAATAAACTGTATTTGCTCTTTGTGACAAACAAGCATGTCATTCGCTCATCAAAATGGTAAAGTAGTTGCACGAGTCATAGAATGAGTACATTTAATTTTCTACCAATTTTTAATACTGCACCAGTTCGTGCGATATGTGACTCATATGCAAAAAGGTAACCGCACCATTCATGTGCCATGTTTATTGTTGATTTGCTTGCTAAAACTTAAGTGATAGAACTCATTGTGAACTGTATAGAATGATTAAACAACTAGAACAAGCAAAGTAATGATGCTCAGTTTTTATGGTCTGTTATTCGGATTATATTTGTCTTTGAACGTTCATTCTCGTGTTCCAATTTGAGGGTTTTTATCTCTGTATTAGTCTGAAATCTGCATCATTGGTACCTTGCCGGTTTGGCTGGCTACAACTGTAGATTTGCATTGCATGCTTTTCAAGTAAAAACCTTTGCAGTTAGTGGTAGTTACGACGAAAATGTTGACATAAAATCTTGAGACAGCCTAGACAGGAAACATTTTTGCTGTTTGTCATGTCAGGAAGCAAGCACTCTCTGAAATGCTGTGTTGAAATCAAATCGCTGTGAAATTGAATCTGTAGTCATTATGGAAATATCACTGCTGCAATGCACAAATTTGGCTTTTAAAAGGAAAAATGAAGGGCTCATTTGATTGCAGATGACAGCATACGCAACCACACCTCTTGATAAAATATTTATCGTAAAAGCACAATGTAGTGCACCAGAGTAAAGCAACACACAAGTAGCTCTTTTGCTCTTTGCAAAGTCTTTGAATCCAGTGGTCAGGAAAGTGCTACAAAAATGCATAGATATATTTGCACTTGTGACATGATCACTAAAACAGGAGCTTCCGTGTGATATGTTAAACCATGCATGATGTGGAAATTTCTAAATGAAAATTCAGAAAATTATTATTGAAAATTAAAATGAATTAGTAATTTAATGGAGCTTCTTGTGCTGCGAAGCTGCAAACAGGTTACAAAACTACAAGAATTATAAACAGAGTCGGGTTTACTTTCATTATTAAAAAAAAAAAAAGTTTAACTTTTTGTAGTGGGTTGAACCTGAGGTTTGCAGAGTATCACAGAAAGGGCAGCTATCAAATAGATAATACAGAAAAAGTTATCAAATTTCAAGGCAGAAACTTGGTGAGAAAGCGCACGAAAGCTTGGCTTCTTTTCTTTCTATGTTCCAGACTGCCTTGACTCTTTGCATGGTCAGTCAGTTGCCACTAGAGCATTATATAGGCTTCATATGAGTCCCGAGGTTTATTTCTGAAGCCGATTGTTGTGGTGCTCAATAATGCATGTGCTGCACACTCAATAAATCAGCGCTCGGAAAATGTCAAACATCTGACATTTTTCTGCGTGATAATTTTATATTGAAATGTCTCACCACATAGTGCCACATAGCTAATCTCAATCCACTCACACTGAACAAATTACATGTTCCAATTGGAAAGAAATGATTGCTTTTAATAAGTCAAGTTGAATACGACTTAACGTGGCACAAAAATAATATTCGATTACGTTTTTGCTTATTTTTACAAATTAGTTTGCTTTCACATTTTGCTTATGTTACATATAGAAGCATATTTGAGAATAACTGATTCCTATATTTGTAAATACAAATGTACACTCATTCACATTTATACCACATTTAATTAAGAGTGTACATGCTGTAGCAATCTTTTCACTCTCACTATTCAGCAAAAAAAAAGGATAAATTTCCCCTTTCACTTACCTACACTAAAAACACTAACGTTGTGTTGTAAATTACATACTTAGGTCCTAATTGTGTTATTTACTATTCTCTTATTTAAACTGTCAGCTCACAGGAAAAAGTGTACATCTGCATGTTAATCCATACAATAACGTGGGACGTAATAACATCAGAAAGAGTCTACCAAATTTCTTCAAGGAACAGACAACAAACCATACCTTTTAATCATTCCGAAAGCAAGGAGGGGAACTGATTTCCACTTTTTCAGGATGACCCTTTTTATTATGACCATATCAAACATGCGGGCTTGTTGGTAAGGTCATCGTTTTTTACTTTTTTTAAAAGTTTTAAAGAGGTGTCATAGTGCATAAAAATTGCTAAAAATTGTTTTACTTGTACACCAAATGAACAAAGATGTTTTGGCTCTGAAGTACCATCTAGAGAATGTCGCATTTAATTCTCCAGATGTAAATGACACACAGTCAATTGTGTGCATGTGCAAAGTCACACGTTAAGTATAACCAGACCCCTGTGCTTCATGTGGGGCCATATCATCCTCCTGCCAAGAATTATTTACCTAGAGCAATGCACCCCGTTGTGTTTTATTCCTTATGTATTTGTTTGAAGCTAGATATGACAGCAGAAAGAGATGCAACCGTTTGAACATAGTTCCTGACTTTTTGAACAGATGTGTCATGAACTGCATGTTCACACTCCCCATTACACTGGCAATAAAATACACGGAATATTCCTTTGGCTTTTAGACAGCTATGTTACACATACTGTATGCTACTGACATCAATCTAATTCAATGTTAACGTTGGCCTAAATTATAAATCGGGAATTTTGAAAAGAAAATAATTAAGGTGGTCATTCCTTGGGGTCTCATTTGGGGTTTTTTTTTATCCAAAAAGCATGGGAATCCTTGTGAGTATATATGTAAGTGTGAATTAGGTGTTGCTAACATCCCCATGCATGTAAATAAACTGTTACTAAAGAAGCGATTACATTTTGACACATTAACAATAACAATAACATGCTGCTGTTACAGAAAAATAATAAGCACCATGTCACCAGTCATATTCAAGAGTTTAACAGCTGGAGAATAATAGTTTATACTATAACCATGTGAGTGAGCATGGAAGGTTTGGAATATGTTATGTAGCTGTAATAGGCTGCAAGATATGAGGCTTTGGATTTAAGTGCAGTTTCTTAGCACATTAAGACAGGCTAAGGCAGTGTTTCTCAAATAGTGGGGCGTGACCCCCTGGGGGGGCGCGGTGCGATGCCAGGGGGGGCGCGTCTGACCCCGGGGAACATGCATTTTTTTTCTGTACTAAAACAAAGTGTAATTGCACGTCAACTACAATAGGTGGCAGTGGCGCTCACATTGTCAGAGTGAGCACAGGGAATATTCGCTTGATGGTTTTTTGCGTGCACACAGCACAGAGCAGAAGAGATATAGAGACATGGAAAAATATTTAACGGGGATGAAAAG
>JAQLOM010000006.1:4059148-4071071 GCA_030068315.1 Chrysichthys thysi
TATATATCACACATACACACATACACACACATTCATACATGCACACACATTCATACATGCACACACACCTCATTCATACACACACACACGTATGTCTGATGTTAATCACAGTGTGGAGGTTAATATTCCTGTAATCGGGGCGCGTGCACTGCGCGGTCACGTCAGCCAGCTTCTTGTTGAGAGAGTAAACTTACTCAGTGTGTACCTGACGCTTTACACTTGGCGACACAGAGGAATCAGGTTAATCTGCAGATAACTGACCTGCTTTGTCCACGCCGTACTTGTGACCCGCGACTTGGTGCGAGAGCGGCACGCAGCCGAGAGGTCCCGCGCGCGGCCCCGCGTGCTGCTGCTGCGCGCTCCTGTCCTTCGCCCCCGGTCCGTTGAGGCGCGTGCCCGGGCTCACGGCGGCGCGCCCGGGCTCCAGCCTGCCCAGCGTTACCGACGAGTCCATTATCCGACGCAAACGACGCTTTGTCAGGGCACAAAACCGCACCGCAGTCCGCTACATTACGACACACGTCTGGCTTTTCTATCTCCCAGCACGAGGCGAATCCAAACCAGCCGTCGTCATCCAGGAGCTTCGTGAAGCGGATGCCATCACTCACGTCTTTTTATACCCGCGTGGAAGAGTGTCAGCGCGAGCCCGGGGCGCTGTGATTGTGTCACAGCGCAGACAGAGCCGGGCCACATCCCACTTACTCACTTCACTCAGAGATGTTTACACAGATAGCGGGGCTCCTCTCTCATTAACTACACCGAGACACGGGGACAACACGGCAGGCTCCCCACCCGGAAACATACACTGACCAGGAGACACTAAACTAAAGTCGTGTCAAAAACACTATTATTATTGTTATTATTATTAATCACACTCATGTTCATGGTCACACACATCAAACCTCGCTATTCTTGGCTGCCTCCTCATCCCAAAAGACACGAGAGGCGCGTGGCGTCACGCGTGACGTTGAACTGCCACAAAGGTCACGTCTCACACCGAGATGAATATGGGCTATATAAATATCGATAAAATACATGTAATTTATCTAGCGAGAAACTAGTAGGTTTATTTTAACTTCACATATATTATAAAGGGTTTTCTTGTTCTAGACACAGTGTTACATTTAATGAAAGTATTTTGTACACAACCGCTTTCATTTAAGATTACTTCCGGGTAACGAATTGCTGTATCATGATTAAAAGTCACGTAGGCTTTTTCGGACTGAAATATTTTTTTATTTAATCATGTTCGGTTCAAAGGTGCTGTGTGAGGTACAAACAGGAACGAAGACGAAAGAATTTTTTTTTAAGCCAATCAGAACTATTTAGAAAGTCATATTTAAAGCGTCCATTGTTAAAAAAATAAATAAATAAAGGTCTATGTAATCCATATACAGTAGTGTTAAAGGATATATCAGTTTTACTGTGTCATTTGACCTCAACTCTGTTATGGCATTACACAAGTAAGGAAACTTTTTTTTTTTTTTTTTTTTTTTACAGGAACATGACTCAGAGGAAATTACATCATCTATTTAAAAAGTTTCAAGTTTCTCTCATTTCTAATTCATTATTCCTTTAGAATGTTTGAACAAGTGGGTCAAGCAACTCGGTTGTCCTGGATTAATCTTTGCCATTATAGTCAGCGCCATTCTTTTGGGAAGGTTTTCCACTAGATTTTGGAGAGTGGCTGTGGGGATTTTTATTCATTCAGTCACAGGCGCATTAGTGAGGTCAGGCCCTGATGTTAGGAGAGAGGTTAGTGCTCTGGGCAGGACACTTGAGGTCCTCCAGTCCAAACTTGGCAAACTATTTCTTCATGGAGCTCACGTTGTGCATTGTCATTCTGGAAGAGGTTTTGCATGTTTAGTTCCAGTAAAAGGGAATCTTAAAGCTGATTTGGAGAGCATACAAAGACATCCTATACAATTGTGCACTTCCAATTTTGTGGCAAGAGTTTGGGGGGAAAAATCAGATTATGGGTATGATGATCAGGTGTCCTTATACATTTGGCCTTATAGTGTCTATAGGTGTACATGATCATAAAACCTTGGGATTCCTCTTCACAGTCAACAGAGTGACTGTACAATTCAAAAGCAAAGGAAAGGAATCAGCAGCATCCCACTCAGGTCGACCTGGGCCCTCTGACGGGTGTCTTCAGTCTGTCAAGCAGATTGTTGAAAAAAAAAATACTGTTGTAAAGCCGCTGATGTTGCAAAGGGAGTCGAAGTATGGCTGAGCTAAAAGGAAGTTTCTAGAATATTTTTTCCAGAAATGATGGTGTCTATTTACCGTTGAGATATGTGAATGTGTCATATATATATATATATATATATATATATATATATATATATATATACACACATACACATACACACAAGGAATTTAAAAAAGAAAAAAAATTACATGGAAGTAATGTACACCTGATTCTTAATTTGTTTCCATTCGTTATTTCTTCATTCACCAAAATCTCGTTAAGAACACTCACATTCAGGGATTCTGTGACAGAACTGACACAAAAACCAAACCAAAATTACTTTTAAAAGAAGTAGGGAGAGTGGTGGCAATAAAATATCCAGTCACTGCAAGGAGACTTATCCAAATGTTTGTATGCAAAAAATCAGTAAGAATATTAATGTCCTTGGGTGATCTGGTTTCAAATTTGAACCCAAAACCAGAACATTTTGTGATAAACATCCAACCCAAGATCATGGATTTCTGTAATATCTGCCAACACTTTGTAAATGTTTTTTTTAAAGTTTGCTTTTTTTTTTATGTTTGTTTTTTTTTACAGCGTATGGTCTCACGTGACACAAATAGGATTTCAAAAGCTTAATGATATACTTGACTACTGTAAACCATATGTCCTGCTGAAGTATTTTTTTAATAACCAGATTACGATGAAAGCCAAAGTAAAGCATTTTCATACATAGAGTATACCAGGGAAAAGATTAAAAAAAACAAAAACAAAACAGTGATCTGTGCCATTATGCTGCAAGCCCCTTTGTCTTTTCCCCAGGACTGTAGTTTATTGCACTCATCTTCTGCCACATTATATTTGCACTTTATATCGAGCTGTTCTTGGAGCCCATGCAGCATTTTGCACCACATCGTGTGTTACACAAAGGTCCCACAGGCATCATATTTAAAGCCATTGTAGACAAATTGCCTCAAATGAGCAAGTAACTGAGGAAGCGACTGCAATGGAAAAAATGTCTTATCATTTAATGATGATTGCAGGTTATTATCTGACTTACAAACAGTCCAAAGTAGAGAATAACAAAATGCTATGTGACTTCCTGTGGGAAGACATGTACAAATATGGTGACATTTTTGAAAAATATATTTACTCAGATATTTCATAAGAGAAGCTGAGCAATTATTTGGTAAGCCAAGTATTACGCACATCTAGATGTTCATTCAGATAGTGCAGTGTTTTGGGTGTCATCATACTGAATTAGTAGTAAACTATGATGAGAAGTAAGAGACAAACGTACTAAATTGACCTTGATTATGCATAAATGTGAAGATCAGAATTATACCTACTTTTATTTGTCTTGAGTAAGAGATGGTAAATTCAGAGTCTATCCCAGGATCACAGTCCATTGCTAAGCACAGCCATCTTCACACTTAGGGGTAATTTATTCATCTTCTTATTCAAATCTTCTTACAGATTTGAAACAGGAAAGCTGACACTATCCTATGCACCACCACTACTGTTTTAACACACACCTAGTTCAAGTTATTAAATCAGCCCTCAGAGGCTTGGAATCAAGTCAACAGGACTGCAGACTTGCAGACAGAGGTCATGATGTCCTGATGTGATTCGTGATTCAAATGTAAAAATGAACAACTGAATTCCGGTCCACCTGAGAAATCCATTCCCCTTCACCCAAAGATTACAGAAAGCATAAACAGAGATGGATCATTTTAAAACAAATTTTAATGAAAAGAGGAAAAAAAAAAAATCAAGTATAGTTGTGAACTATACAATAAAAATATCTAGAGAATATGGACTTGATTGACTGAGAAACACGTTTCCTTAATTTCCCTCTCCTGGGGTAACTGTAGCTGTACAACGCTATGCCAATCTTGAATAGGATACAGAATATCATAGAGAAAATTCAAAGTGCCCAACGCCGCCTGAAGGGGGGGGGATTCACAGAGTGAATAACCGCTTCGTGGTGGTGTTTTTGTTTTGTGCAAAGAAAACGTTCCCTCTGAAATACTAGTTCAGCTATTCTTACTGGTCATGGCAGATGGTCAATGTTCTCAATACAATGTGTTTTGTAATATAACCCAAGTACTTTTTTTTTTTTTTTTAAAGATACTAGAATTGACAGTGATCTGTGACTTAAAAAATGTCCATCAAGTCTTCACATTGCATACTTTTGGGTCCATTCTCTTGCTAGTCTGTTGTATCTGTTAAAAAAAAAGGGGGGAAAAAAAAGAACTCAGTCACAAACACACACATATATGCCTGTCGTACATGACTTGCATTGGAACAGGTTAGTACACTCGCAGGAGAAAACGTTCAGAAGTCTCCAGGGGGAATGCTTAAAGGAATTAGGAGGAGCTCTGTAACTGTGGATTTTACTAACATTAAAGATTCCAACTCAAACCTGTTTAAAAAGCTAGAATCATTAATAGTCCTTCACCATCTCGCCCATAAGCGTTGCGAATTACCCTTGCTGAGCACTTCATTAGGAACACTACACTAATACTGGTTAAGGCTTCCGTTTGCTCACATAACAGCCTCAAGTCTTCATGCCATGGATTCCACAAGATGTTGGAAACATTCCTTCGAGATTCTGGCCCATGTTCACATGATTGCACCATGCAATTCTTGCAGATTTTTTCCACTTTCATGCCATGAATCCCCAATTCTACCACATTTCAGAGATGTTCTACTGGATTCAGATCCCATGACTGGAAAGGCTATTATTAGGGTGATTATCATGCTGGAAGTAGCCAGTAGATATGATCGGTAAATTGAGGGCATTAAGGATGCACATGGTCAGCAACAATATTCAAACAAGCTGAGACGTTCAAGCGAAGACTGATTTGTATTAACAGACCCTAAGTGTGCCAAGAAAACATTCCCCGCACCATTGTACCACCTCCACCAGGCTGGACTGTTGACGCAAGGCAGGTTGTGTCTATGGATTCATACTGTTGGTGACAAATTCTGACCCTACCCTCTGTGTGCCTCAGCAAATCTAGATTCATCAGATCAGTTGTCCAGTTTTGGTGAGCCTGTATCCACTGCAGCCTCAGCTTTCTGTCCGTGGCTGAAAGAAGTGGAACCCATTGGGACCTCCTGCTGTTGTAGCGTCGAGGTTCGACGTGTTGTGCATTCTGAGATGCTTTTCTGCTCACCATGATTGTACAGAGTGCTTATCTTAGTGACTGTAGCCTTTCTGTCAGCTTGAACCAGTCTGGCCATTCTCTGTTGACCTCTCTCATCAACAAGGCATTTCCTCACTGGACGCTTTAAACTCTAGAGACTGCTGTGTGTGAAAATCCCAGGAGATCAGCAGTTACAGAAATACTCAAACCAGCCCGTCTGGCACCAGCAATCACACCATGGTCAAATTCATCGAGATCGTATTTTCCCCCCATTATGATAGTTGACAAACATTATCTGAAGCTGCTGGCCCGTATTTGCAGAATTTTATGCATTCTACTGCTGCAACATGATTGCCTGGTTAGATGCATGGATGAGTAGCTGTGCAGGTGTTCCTAATAAAGTGCTTGGTACGAGCAAATATTCAAAATGATTTAATGATCTTATGGAGGATTAAAGTACGAGCACAGTTTATACATTTTTCATGAAGAGAAATCAGGTGCACCACATGCCGCAGTAATGCGCTTACTTTTCTTTGTCTGATTTGTAGATGTGTGCTATGTCTGGAACTAAGGGGTCGTCAGGGTTTGGGTCACAGAGCAAGGAGCATATGGACAATAGAACTGTACAAAAAGAAAAAACAGCAGCGTAAGCAGTTTATGAAACACTTAAGCTTGAAACAACATGTAAATGTAAGGAATGAATGCGTATGGGTGTGCTGTCAAAGGAAAATGACCAAGAACAGAGTGCTGGCCCAGTGCATAGCAGAGATACCCAGATGATGATTATTTTCCAATAACAGCATGTCCAAAATCTGTTTCATATACCACAGAGATTTTCCATCTTTAATTTATGACTGAATTTTTATCTTGCTTATAATTTATAACTTGCTTATTAGCCAATTAGAGTTACATTTAACACTCTGAAACATCTGTTATCACTCACTTTATAGCAACTATAAACAATCGTTCCCTCATAGCAGCCCCCCCCCCCGTTCGTCAAAATAAAAATGCTTGAGAAACTTTAACGTGTGATGACCTCTGTCTGAAGTCTTCCTGATTTAGAAAACATACTTCCGACACTGGAGTCCCTTTCCATGAATGCCATATAGACGTCTCCTTAGAGAAAATCTCACCGTATCCGAGACAGCATGTTTGTTAAAGAACATGAGTTTAAACTGGGTTTTTTTTTTAATTAGCCTTAGATTATGTAAAATGTCTACAAGTCCCTGTATAGGAGCTGTCCTATAGAAATGATAATGTACCAGAACAAGGCTTTTATAGTAAACATCAATATATAAATCAACACCTTCTAACTAATCAGATTCAAAAATTCAACAGCGTTGTGGTATATAATTATAGTACATAGATACGTGACAATTAGAATGAAACATGTCTACCTTTTGAAACTGTTAATGCTGGGGACCACTGTGACCTCAAGATGTCCAAGCAAATGCTTCCATTACTGTTTATGTTTGGGTGATAAATTTTTGTCGTAAATGCTACCTGTTAAAAGCAGAAAATGTGCGTTAAATCGAATCGCCATCAAACGACGTGGAGGCACACTGGGTTATTCCGGATTACCTTTGGAGGCTTGAAGGGATAGTCTGTGGGAAAGTGGATAGTCAGGAAGAAGACACCTCCTTGGTATGGACTATCAGTCTGTTGGGGGGGGGTAAAATAGAAGGAAAATTAATGCCGTCTAATTAATGCCAGTGCATCTTTACAGACAAATCACAACCATCTTAACAGGAGAAAATACTTACAGGTCCCATTATTGTTGCCTGCCAGTGAAACACTGCAAAACCCAGAAAAGCATAACATTAAATGGATGTCTAAGAACAGCAGCTTCACAATAACAAATGAAAAGAATTACTGAATAACAGATAGGCCTATAACAGACAGATCAATAGACCTACAGTCATCTCCAACAGGTCCAGCTGAGCACTGTGCAGGAGGGTCCCTTTGCAAATCCTGAAGCTCCTGAATGACACACGCACACACAAACACAAAAAAGCTAAATGATTATAAGGAACCTGGAATGCAGTATTCACAACTTTTTGAATCTGGATAAACCATAAAGCCTTTTTGATGGACAGAATTATGTTGTGCGATATCATATACCAGGTGTTTATTAGACATACTCCATGTTCAGGTATCCTGGGTAGCAGGTTTTGGCATCTCGGTGTCATGAGTACCAATTATTCAGTATTCAGGTACACCAAGTGCCATGATTCTGTAACCAAGTAACCTGAGTATCAGTTGGGCTATTTGTTAAGCATTCTTTGTGAATACAGCCTCAGATATTTGGGGGTGAGGTAAACCACCTGCTGGGGCTTCATTACTCTGACGGATTGGCACAAAGATCTTAAGGAGAGGCAGAGAAGATTCAGCATGTTAGCAGTTTCAAGGGGAAAAAAAATCCAATGGAAAAGAGTGCTACAGTAAACTGTTGTTGCAGATTCTGTTTTCAGTCTGCACTCATTAAAGACCAGGAATGCAGGAAGTTATTGTAGTGATTGTAAAGTGCAAGTCATTAAGTACACAGCCTACTACACTATTATATGACGAGCTAGTGACTGCTCTCGCGCTTGCTCAGGAATTTCTTACTCTACACATTTGATGTCAGTCCAAATCATTACAGATTTTTCTTTGAATTAAATAATTTTACCATGTCTAATATTCCAGTATGAATCTTAACCATATTATTCTCAGTAATTCAACAGGACTGATGCTTGCAAGGGACATCGTCATACTGGAAAACTTTTGGGCCTTTTAGTTCCCGGGAAGGGAAACTACAATTCATCAGCATACAAACACACAGAGCATCACAGTGTATGGGGCGGCGTAGCTGCGGTCCGGTCAGAGTGCCCATATTGACCTCTGTCCACTGCCAAAAAACTACCCACACTGGGTATGTGAGCCTCAGAACTGGAGCATCATGCAAATAGAAGAAGGTGGCCTGGTCTGACAAGACGCGTTTTCTTTTATATCACATGGATGTCCGGGCAGGGTTAGCCAGCGGAGGCAGTGTGATGCTCAGTGCCTGCTGAGGTTCCACCGGGAAATCTTCGGTTCTGGCATTCAGGTGGAGATTACTTTGGCACGTACTACCTACCCAAAAACTGCTACAGACCAATTACACGTCTTCACGGCAACGGTGTTCCCTAACGCCAGGGACCTCTCTCACCGTACCCTACTACACCGCAAAAATTGTTCAGAAATGGTTTCAGGAATGCGGCAACGAGTTCAAGGTGTTAACTTGACCACCAAATTCCCCAGATCAACAGACATCTGTGGGATGTGCTGAACAAACAAGTCTGATCCACATAGGCCGCTAGTCACGACTTAGAAGACTTACAGGATGTGTTACTCCGGTGTTGGTGTCAGACGCCACAACACACTTTCAGAGCTCTTGTGGAGTCCAAGCCTCGACGGGTCAGAGCTGTCCCGGTGGGACAAGGGGGACCAGTACAGTATGAGGCAGGTGGGTTGTTTTAATGTGACTGATGCTGATCAGGGTATGTAGGACATACCATCAGACTACTCAATACTACATGATTACCGCCCTTTTACCCTAAGGGGAGGTTGCCTGGCAACCTCTGACGTCATATCTCGACTAAAGTCAGCCGCACTTCCACGTTCTCCGACGCCGGAACTTGCAGCGCGTTGAGGTGACACACCGACCGGGGCTTTTTAGTTTAGCCGAAACTAGAACAGTCCTGAACTGTGGGTCTCACAATGGCGACCGACCCGAGGCTCAGAGGAGGACAAACAAAGTGTGTGAATACAAGCAGAGTCAACAAAAGTGCTGCTGCAGGTGACGAGCAGCTAAGCTAGTGTATTCACAGCCTTGTTTGTTTCACCTGGGCTTTTCCCGAAAGTGACCCACTGTGTAAACAAACAAACAAACAAACAAAAACAAACGGGTAAAAAAAAGGCTAAATTATTAGCTGGATAAAAAGTTACAGAAATTAGTATTTCTCAAATTTTTCAAATAGCCCCTGTTGCTTGGTGAGTTTGTCTTGTTTTGTGTAGTTAACATTCTGACCAAAACAAACAAACAAACAAACCATGGATGTATTTATAAACAGGGGAAAGAAGACCCATCTCAAACTACCCGTCGACCTTAAACCGAGCTAACGCTAATAACCAAATAAAAACACAAACGGGTAAAACAAATAAGCTAAATTGTTAGGTGGATACAAGTTAGAGACATTTTAACGTTTTCAAATAGCTGCTGTGTTGTTGTTGTCTGGTTTTGCTTGGTGGGGTTTATTTTGCTTTTTTTTTTTTTTTTTTTTTGCTGTAAACATTCCGACCAAATCAAACACACAAACAAAACCATGGATGTATTAATTAATAAACAGGGAAAAGAAGACCCAACCCAAACTAGCCGTCGACCATTAAACCGAGCTAAAGCTAATAACGAACTAACTAAACAAACAAACAAACAAACAAACCCCGTCCTCCGAGTAGCACAGTGAGGCGCGAGCGAACCTCACGAGCACTGCGGGAGCGCGACGAAAACTGAAAGCAACCACGATGACAAAGCACACTGATGTTTACATGTCGGAAAGGTCTATTTATATCTACATAACATTTATATATAGCTACAACACGGTAGAGTTACAACGCAGGAGCTGGACATAGTGGAGGAATTAGCTCAGCAGTTACCATGACAGGCTAATCTGTAGTATGTTTAGCAGGACAGCTAGTAGTATGTGACTGAGTGACGATACATACACACACATAAGCAGAAATCAAACATGTCGGACATGTATAACAACATGAGAGCGCTCGGAACGAGCCGATAAATAACTAAATAAATACAAATAAATAATTAAATGCTAGGTTACCTGCCTGGGGAAAACTTTACCCTGCTATCTGTTTTGACTGTCAAATTCCTCTGACGTGCACTTCTTACCTTCTGTATTCTTTTTAACGCCATAGCACCGGTGTAGGTGTGTCTCTATGTCAGCTCGAGAAGACTGCTGATAAAATGTCCAAGTTTATTGCTGTAGAAGAGCTAACAATACTTTGTGTTTCCCTGAGAGAAGCTGGTATAGCTGATGGGACCGAGACTCGAGCAACTTCTACTTCCTGGATAGAGCGGTTACAGTACAAATGACTCAAAGCGCCGGGCGCCTGTACACTAACACTTACCCTGGGTGTGTGTTCAGTCAGAGGCGGGTAGGGCACTATCTAGTGCACTCTGTTTTAAGGAGTGCGCGGTTTAGGATTGAGCTGTAGACGTCGCGACGCCAACGTCAGAATAAAAGTCATACGTCAGGAGGGTTGAACAAGGCGTGCATTCATTAGTATCAGATTCGTCGAAATCGACGAAATGGAGTCTCTCTTTCATACACACACACACACACACACACACACACACTGGGTGTTTAGATGAATTGAATTTAAATAATACACACACTTTTGAATTTGGAGAACATTTTTTTTAAAATAAGTGGCAAAAAGATTACACTCATAAAATAACCCTAGGGACTCGATATAGTATTTAATTATCCATTTATTTATTTTATACACAGCTTCATTTACTTGTAAACATAATTTATTCATTTGTTTGTTTGCTTAACTTGTTTATTTAGGGGGAAAGAATTAACAGCAATAGGAATGTCTACAGGGTTTGAGAAGAAGAGCATCGTCAGGGGTACAAACTGCAAAATTAGATAGATA
This sequence comes from Chrysichthys thysi, assembly GCA_030068315.1. Taxonomy (NCBI): domain Eukaryota; kingdom Metazoa; phylum Chordata; class Actinopteri; order Siluriformes; family Claroteidae; genus Chrysichthys; species Chrysichthys thysi. The sequence goes on from JAQLOM010000006.1 coordinate 4,070,189, forward strand.
GATAGATAGATAGATAGATAGATAGATAGATAGATAGATAGATAGATAGATAGATAGATAGATAGAACATTTTCGATCACATTGGTTTATTTTTGTTTAGTTAAATTTTGGATTTTTTTTTGTACATTTCATATAAAGTCTGATTTGCATCCAGTGTAAGTTGCCCAAACATGTTCTTCCCAGCCTGGTTTATTTTGTGTATAACGGCAATACGCAGATACGATTGAAAACAGGACGAATGTACCGCTGTGAATTTCAGACTAGTCTGTCGTTTTCCCACAATGCACCTGGGCTGCAGAAGGCGCCTTTCATGCTGCTGTAGTAGGGGGGTTTCAAGTAGCCAGCAAAACAAAACAAAACAAAAAACTTCACATATCTAAGTAACTGGTTTTATTTTATCGATTATTTTGCGGACTCTGTAATTCACACACCAGGTCACAGTGTAGGAGTGTGTGAGTGTGAGGGAGTGTGAGGTGGGTCTCGGACCTATTTGCAGCATGGCTCCCTTCAGCTTGATGACAGTTGGCGGTAATCTCTTGGCCAGATCTTGGGGTCTGTTTTCGAGTGCAGTTACTGTAAGGTAAAAGTCCTTAAGTTTGTTTGTGTGTATGTGAGAGTGTGTGTGTATGTGAGAGTGTGTGTGTGTATGTGAGAGTGTGTGTGTGTATGTGAGAGAGTGTGTGTGTATGTGAGTGTGTGTGTGTGTGTGTATGTGAGAGAGGGTGTGAGAGTGTGTGTGTATGTGAGAGAGGGTGTGAAAGTGTGTGTGTATGTGAGAGAGTGTGTGTGTGTGTATGTGAGAGAGTGTGTGTGTATGTGAGAGAGTGTGTGTGTATGTGTGTGTGTGTGTGTGAGTGTGTGTGTTTGTGAGAGAGTGTGTCTA
>JAQLOM010000006.1:4073087-4085350 GCA_030068315.1 Chrysichthys thysi
GGAAAAGGTTAATAAGAGAGTGGAAATGGTTTATAAAGCCTTAATATATATATATATATAAATAATAAAATAAATGTGACTTCGCGGGTTTCACCTTTCGTGGGGGGGCGCCGGAACATTGTGTGTGTGTGTTTGTGTGTGTGTGTGTGTGTGTTTGTGTGTGTGTGTGTGTGTTTGTGTGTATGTATATGAGATATGTGTGTGTGTGTGTGTATGTATATGAGATATGTGTGTGTATGTATGTATATGAGATATGTGTATGTGGATATCTTAATTTTGCAGGTGCTGTTGTGTCACTCCAACATTAAGAAACTTTAGCACTACAGCTGGAGGTCCTCCTAAGAGGCCTCTGACTGCATACATGCGCTATGTGAAGGAGCAGCAGCCCATCGTGGTCAGACAGAATCCAGGTAACACTGTGTGCTCAAAAGTATTTACCCTCTGCAGCCCTTTTGCCAGGATGTTTTTCAGATGAAAGTACCCAGTGCTCAAGCGCTGCTCAAAATGTCACTGGATGGAGTCAGTTGATGTCATGGGTTCATTTGCATATTCATTGCATCATCATGATCACTTGCATATTAAAACGGATTAAATGAAGAACGAAGATTTTGTGTAGACACATAAGCAGTTTATCAGGTAATAATATTTGTATGAGTTTCTTTAGTGATCAAGCGAAGGAACAGTGGTGATTATAGACATGGTTATGTCCACCTGTCAGGCTTTAAACGTTGACGGGTGACAAAAACACAAGATTCCTACATTCAAAGGCTTTGTATTGTGTTTCAAGTGAAAACCCTAAGGGTCAGTTATTGTAGAAATCGAGAAACGCAAAGCCTTTAACATGAAACTCAACCGTTGTGTTTTATCCTTGTTTTATTCTTGTGGAGAACTGTATTTGCTGTAGCCTTGTGTTTAACTCAGGACTCAATAAAACCATCATTTCAAACCTCTAGATACCAAAGTTGTGGACATTGTCCGAAAGATAGCACAGCAGTGGAGGACCCTTACACCAGAGGAAAAACATGTAAGTCTGGGGTTTATTTTGGTCGGTCAGGGTTGTTTTTTGTTTTTTTGTTTTTTGCTGTTTTTGTGTGTCATCTTTTTTGACATCTATAGATGCTGAAGAAATAATTATGTGGTCAAATGCTTGAAGAAATGTCCTTCCAGCTCTAATCAGAAAGGTTTTCTCTCACTGTGTATGTTGTGACATTAAACCGTGAGATTGTTTTTTTAAATGTGAGATTTAAAGAGAGAACAACATACTATGATCATGGATATAGTGAAGAATTTTGTAAGGAAGCGTTTATTTAACGGTTATGGAAGGAGTCTCCAGTGTCAGCACTTTGGAGTAAATTTTCTATCACATCTCACTGATTGTGTTGGAGGGACAGAACAACTGTTTATAGTTGCTTTAGCAAGTGAAGGAAGTGATCTGTAACTGAACGATAAATGTAGGAGAATAATTAGCTTTGAAATGGTAAGGTCCTCTCAATGCCCCGTTGCTCATTATTTTCCTGTAATGGAACGTTTCATTATTTAATCTATGATGATAAACTAAAAAAAAATCTCAGCAATGTAACCGTTCACCCAATTCACAATTCGGATGATTGTGATTGGGATGATGACACATGATGCTGGGTTCGGGTTTGATTTCCCTACAATATTTTTGAGGGGGGAAAAAAATAATAAATGCAACATTTATGTTCCTTTAATATTCCTTTTGTTAACTTGACTTGTACAGTTGATACATCTACTCTCATCTACGAACACCACATTAAGGGATATCGGATACAACGGACAAAATCAGCTGGTCTGAATACATAATCCATTAGCCAGAATGTCCGGTACGAACGTTTAAAAATCCCAGGTGTTGCGAACTGAGTCCTGTAGTTCAGCAGTGTAGTGGTGTGCGTGCTACTAGTTGCTTACAAGCGTCAGTTGAGCTGTGGTCATTGTGAAGCTATACTGTTTTTCAGCGATTATTTGGTGTTTTGCACCTCAATGTTTTCTCAATGTACTTACCTATTTATGTTGGTCATTATGCTGCTTGTCATATGTACAGTACTTGGGGAGCACTTTTATGGACCTTAGTGGTGTTTTTCCTTGGTTTTCCGTTATTTTAACCCCACGCACTAAAATACTTCACATCATCAGACTATTCAAGTCAACGGACAAACTCTCCCCCAATTAGTCCGTTAATGCAAGGATCAACTGTATATATATATACTTTTGATTCATTTTCTTAATAATCAACAATAATTATTTATAAACATTTGTAAGGGTTGAAGTTAAATATAATAGCTTATTAACTAGAAATTCTTTTTATTAAAAATGAAGAAAAAAAAAAAAACCTAAACCTTTTTCTTACAAATTAAAAAAGCGACAATATAAAACAACTACCTCTATTTCCTTCTCTTTTCTTTAGCTTTCAGGAGTCTGTAAAAAGATGGCTCTGATTTCTTGCTGTATCTGGCTGTAAATAAAGAGCACAAAAGCCCTTTCCTATTTTAGATCGGTTTTTAGTGTACGTGTGTGTTTTCCCGGAATTACAGCTGTTAAATGTGCTTCAGCCTGTGCAGGCTTCACGTGTATTCCTGCTATTGTATGTTATTGTACCCCCTGCTGTCTAAATGATGCAACATTTTTCATCGATAAGACATTAATCGCGATTAATTTCTATTTCCATCTATTCGAATTGTCAAATTTGTATATCGCAACTTATCCATGCATTGTATATCGTTCCATGCCTACTAACGTGCAGTCACTGTGACTAATTTTCTCCCATAGCCGTTCGAAGAAGCCTCCATAGCAGCCAGGGAGCAGTACAAAATTGATAAGAAGGTGTACCAGGATCAGCTTACGCCTGCCCAGGCTGCAGCTATTGTAGAGGAGAAAAGGCAGAAGATGGCCAAAAGAAGAGCGATCAGGAAGAAGCGGGTGAGTGATGGCTCGTCAGTGAGGCTTACTGCATTTATGTAGCTTGGGCTCCCTGTAACTGACTAACCTGTTGAAACTGAATAAGGATGTTTTGAAAACATGATTATAGCCGCTTACCACGTAGGATGGGCTAACTTTGTGATACTGGGAGAATTCTGTTTCAGAGAATGTCAGTATCTTTGTCTTTGGCTGTTGTAGCCATGTTGATGCTTTCTACACACCGTGGTTGTAAAGATTGATTACTTGAGGTACCAAAAGGCTTCCTACCAACTCCCTCCATCCTCCTCTGCCAATCAACAAGGCATTTCTAGCCGCAGAACTGCCGCTCAGTAGATGTTGTTGGTTTGTTTTTCCATATCGACGTGTCTACCTCTAAAGACTGTAGAGTTGTGCGGGAAAGTCTCATAAGGTCAGCAGATTCCATCTTTACACTGGTTTTTGTGCAAGAGCTCCACATTTTAAGCCTGGACTGCTTTAGTACACCAAATGAGCCATCTTCATTTTTCTCCTAGTAAAACAACAGATGTCGCGCAGGTTTTGAACCCTCCCCGTATTAACTCGTGCCCTGGAAGCTCCGCCCCATAGTCTAATGCTCACGTCCATAGTCTAATATTTTGGCCAGTGCTCTCATCTCAACTCTGTTTTCTCACTTTAAAGCTGCCAGGCTGAATGGAGAATGTTTTGAGTTTCACTAAAATCTCTGTGTATATAAAACAGCACTTGGTTTTTGACCAAAAGAGTGGGGTGGGTGCAGATTTTGACCCCAAGAAAGATTGAACAGGCCTCTATAATGCTGTGTGAAATCTAAGATTTTAAAACAAATTTTAATAGTAATTATAGTTATAAAATTATAGTTATGATGGAAAATTAGTATTGTTGAAATGGGCACCCCATATGGTGAAAATGTGAATAAAAGTATAAGGGACCATCCAAAAACTAAAGGCAGTTTTTAAATTGGAGTGGAGACATCCATTTTCTCCAGCGAAGAAGAAATTTAAAAGATATTTCAAAAGGCCTCCCCCAAGAAAATCATGTTAACGTTCTTTTGGGACATGAAGGGGGGCCTATTCTGTCACATTTCCAAGCACATGGGCAAACAGTGAACAGTGCAAATTACTGTGCATTGCTGCGAAATGAACTTAAACCTACAATTCGCAGCAAAAGAAGAGAAATGCTGTCCAAAACAGTCTTGCTGCACCATGACAATGCACGTCCTCACACAGCAGCAGAGACAGTAGAGACAGTGCGACAGCTCAGGTCTGTCGTCCTCCACGTCCTCCTTACAGCCCGGATCTGGTGCCAAGCGATTATCACATCTTCGGTCCACTGAAGGAGGCACTGCAAGGTTGCAGATTCACCTGCGATGAAGAAGTAAAGGAAACTACGTGGAAAAAAAATTTAAATTATTAAAGCCTTTAAATGTACTTTGACTTTATTTTTTATTCTCCATCTTATTTTGCTTTTTGTTCATCGTTTTCGCAGACAAAATAAAAACTTGTGCTCAAACCATTTTAGAAAAGCGAACCATTAACTGTTTTAAAGACATAACATCACCCATAAACATGTTTGTGCTTCATTTGTTCACATTTCTGCATACAAAATAAACATGTGCTGCATTATTTCTTCAAGGGATCAGCTCACCCTTCCAAGAATCCTCTGCGCCAAGTGGCGAGTTACCATTTTGAGATTTGAGATTCTCAAAATAATCTCAGACAATCCAGCGAAATCCTATGCCATAGAGCTTAAACAAATCAAGATATGGGGTGCCATCTTCACTGAAGTTGAAATAATTCAGTTTGTTTCTTTTACTCTTCTGAGTATGAACAGCAAAATATGTCTTAATTAATATCATAAGTATTTATGGATGCTTTCTGCTACAACAGACAAGTGATTTGTAACATCATTGTATATTGAAAATCTACAGTGATGCTTTTTTTTTTTTTTTACTATGTTTTTACAATTGATAGTTTTTGCACAGAGCGTTTATACAACTGTTAACAAGTTGTTTTGTTGTAAGTGTAGGAGCTGAACAGTCTTGGCAAGCCCAAACGGCCCAGAACAGCCTTCAATATTTTCATGGCGGAGCACTTTGAAGAAGCAAAAGGAAGTACTATGCCGGTAAAGATCACTCACTTTTCTGCATGTAATATTTATCTTACAAGATACATCTTACATGTGTAATAAATCTTACAAGGACAATTAAGGTTTTTCTGTACCGTGGGCATGCCTCATATGCAGCTAAAATATGTCTGGGGTCTTCCAGGGCAAAATGAAGTCTCTGTTCGATGACTGGAACAGTCTGTCCTTGTCACAGAAACAAGCAAGTCCCATTTCACTGCGATTATTTCACTTGAAATGTTTTTTTTTTTTTTAAGTTAACATGTCTAACTTACTGTTTTTTGTGTGTTTAGATATATATGCAGCTAGCAGAGGATGACAAAGTACGTTATAAAAATGAGATGAAGGCATGGGAGGAGCACATGACTGAACTTGGGAGGGAGGATGTCATTCGACGGAAAGAGTTGAGACGTAAGAAGGCGGCGACTAAAAGTGGCAAAAAGAAATCAAGAGTGAAAGTGATAAAGGCCAAAGCGCCAGCCAAGAAAACAGCAGGGAAAAAGACTGCCGCCGCTGAAACAAAGAAAACACCGAGTAGCACTAAGAAGTGAGTGATCGCTATGAGCAGTGGGAAGGTATGCCTTAAGAAAAGGTGTGTGCCGTCCTTAATAAAAGCTCTTTGAAAGGGCATGCGTTCCTCTGATTAGTGCTGCTTGTTTATGGTGTAAACAGCACTAAGCATTTGGTACTGTGACAAAGCATTCAAGGCCAGTATAATGGGCAAAACTTTGCTTAAACAAAACAAAAGTCGTTACACATAAGCTGTAAGCAAGACTGAATTTGTGCGACTACTGCATCTGCTGTTTATTATGAAGCTATTAATAACGGCAATACTTTCTTTTTCTTTTCTTTTTTTTTTTTTTGTGCTTTGTAGAACACATCCACTTGTGTACCATGCTTAAAAATCCTAGCAGCCATGTTTTGTATATCTTTACTTAATAAATATCTACATTTTCTATAAGGGAAACAAGCAACATGAAGTATCTATACAGTAACCTAAATTCAAACAGACAGTACTCGGGTCTCAAAGGTTTTAGCCAAATGACCCCAAAAAGACGCTGACTTTTCTCAAGCCTTGACCACGCGCCGTTTTTTTTTTATTCCAGACTTATAATTTAGGACTACTGTTATGTTTGTACATTTTATACATGTTTAACACAAGTGAATAAAAAATACAAAAAACAAAGAATATTTCTTGCACTGTCTAGGGGGACAGTGAACATGCATTTTCTATATTGAAAAGACAGGACCTGTTTTAAGGGAGTTTAAAGCTCGTTTCCGCTGCTACGTCCAGCTTCGGGTGACAAGTAAGGAATAAAACAAAAGGGGCGCATTACAGGGGAATAATCCACAATGCCGACTGGGTGCAGAGTTACTGTTAAGATCCTGATGTGTATTATTGTCCTATAACATTATGCACAGAGTGTGTTAATTCTTACTTAATGCAGGCACAGAGATATTTCCAAAATATCTGAGTCATGGGGGGGTTTTCGCGACGCACCAGAACCCTGTCATACATCCAGCATGTTGGTTTCTCATTATTCACTGTCTTGATTGTAAATCCATAAACAAATATTTCAGTATCTGTTTAATTGACTTCTTTTGTTCCACTGAGTCAGAGTAACGCTACATTGAGGCTCCTGAGTGGCGTGATGAAAAGGTTCACTCTATCATCCAGAGCTCAAGAGTCCCAAGGGAGCAAAATTGGCTGTGCTCTCAGGGAGGGAGGTGTGGTATTCTGTCTTCCCTGTCAGTCACTCATGACAGCAATCCTGGGTGTCTGTGTCATACGTATACAAGTGGGTGGATAGCACTTTCTTCCAAGTGTGTAATGTCACCCCTGCCTGATCCTGATCCTCCCATGCGACAGGGTAGATAGAGGCTGTCTCCTGGGTGCTAATTGGCCATGACTAAATTAAGGAGAAAATCTGGCTGAAAATATAAAAGGGAGAAACGCCACATCGTCAGGGAACTATCAGAAGTGTATGGACTGAGAAGCTGATCCATTTTGGTTTCCTGCAGCGTCTGGATTGCTGTAATGACCTAGAATAAGCACGTACACTTCGTTCAAAAGTGGCTTGTTAGAATGAGGAACATTTTACAACAGTAAAACAGTACAAAATCCATTTTCAAAGTTCAATACATAATATTAATTTAAACAAATGAGTTTCTCTCACATCCCAATTTGTAAATCAAGCGACCCTACGTTTGGGAAGCCCTGGTTTATGCCCTCTTTCCCCTCGTATAAAAGGACTGTTAATGCATAGTGTACAAGTAGACATTTTGGTAAAGATTCCATCATTTCCTTGAGAAGTGAATTCTTCTCCTTTTTCTTCAAGGAGACACACTCAAGGAAACAATCATTTTCTACAATCACGTGACAAGAGTGTAAAAGTTCTGAGTTTAAATCCTGAACAAATAAAACATAGCATTCAAAGCATCTGACAACTCTGATAGCTGCTGTGTGTGTAGTACATCGTTCACAGCGTCTTGTCTCCGTAATGTATACAGAGAGTACTTATCTTCTGTCATTAAAAAGGTCCTCTGACACTTTACATACAGTCTGGAAAGCTTATCCTGTCTGAATAGTACTTAAGAGTGGCTGGATGCGTGATGGTGCCTTGACCCCTTTTAGGAGCGCCTCGAAGTCAGGGGAACACACCAGCTTGTGTTTGACGTCCCCGAGCACCGTCATGTCGCCAGTCAGACCCTCTGTGAGCCGCACACACACGAGTTGCTGTGAAAGCACACACAGAAACGCACGTTCATTTTGTACGTGTCCTCTCAAAGCCATTTTAGAAAACGCACCTCGAGCTTCCGTTCACAATATTAATGCTCCAGGTGCATCGCTTCAACAATTTAACGGCTAATTTAAAAAGTCTGAAACAGACTGAACTGCGATAGAGGACGGACAACACTAAAATGCGTAGGCAGGTGGTCTCCAGGACCAGGTTTGATAACCACTTTGACACTGATCTATTTCACACCCGTTTTCCCATTTGCATAGCAGTGTGTAATCTCACCTGCAGAAAAGAAAACGCTGCTCCTTCCGAAACATCCAGTGTAATGTCCCCTATGACTAGCTGCACTTTGCCAGATTTCCTAATTTGCATTTTTCCTATGAAGCCTTCTGCGAAGTCCGAGAGCACGGGTGCCGCCTCTTTCTCCCCTGGATCCTAAAGCATGACCAAAAATAAATAAATAAAATGTTCATGTACTAAAAATATTTCTGCAAGATGGAGAGAACGAGTCCCGAAAGCCCGACTTACCTGTGCTTTGATATGAGAGGTGCGCTTGTCTTCAGTATCAGATTTTTGCACCGACTTGTCACTTTTTAGAGCTTTGACGGGGACAGGTATGGTATCCGGAAGCTGGATGAATAAAAGCTCTTCCTTCTCGGATACGCTCAACTGCTGGAAAAGATCTCTGACACTCGGAGGCTGAGGACCTGCAGAAGCTCCACTTGTTTGTGTTGATATCCTCACTGACTTTGAAGTGTGACCAGGCAGTGCTTCTTTTACTGAGAAAACAATGTTATACATGATATAGGATGGACATTCATGCCAATGTACTCAGTCATTTCATTACACTAGTATAAATCAGTGGCAATCATAGTTGCGAGACAAGAATGGAAGGAGGAGTCTCTACTGCACAGACTCTGGTTGCAAATTTAACAACATGAAGGTATTTTGGTGTCATCGCTATAGAATGGGAGTGACCAGGAGCATGCCATCTGTTTTTTATAAAGTTGATAATATAAACCATCTAATTTTATGTTTCATTACTTCCTGTGTTTAAAAAAAAAAGTCAACCTACTCCTTTATTTAATACCGTTCTGGAAAAAACAAAGGCTTTTGAACCTACAAGACTTTGATGTCTCATTTGCCAAGTAGTCGAATGACTGATACAGTGGAAGTCTTATTGGCGTTTGCTTGGGGTCATTTTTCAGGCCAGGGTCATCTATGAACTACAAAGCAAAAAAAAAAAAGTTAGAAAAGAATAAAAAAGAATGTAAACAGGATTTTCACTGAATTAATCAGCAAAAAATAATGTCTACAACTTACATCATCTCGCTGAAGCTTTTCCAAAATTCCATCATCGTCGTCCTCTGGAACGTTCCTCTCCTTTTTAATACTCTTAGTAAGAACTGAAGGATCGTAGTCACTTAGATTTGTGGTCCCCCAACTTCCTGCAAAATAAAATCATCATTGCTGCTCTCACTAATACTATCACGCAGTCCTAGGACTATTATGGTTTGAAATATTTTGCATGCTTTACCTGTTTTCCTGAAGGTGTCTGCAGGACGCTGTTCAAAAATGGAGTGTGACTGAATAGTCTGGGGTCTCTCTCTCCGCCTGCGCTCTCTCTGCCTGTCTTCCTTTTCTCTTCTCTCCTTCTTCGGCGCACTACGAGGTTCCTCCTTTAACCTGCATGAAAAGAAAGGCTTTGATTGGCTGAACACCGTATTCAACATGGCGCATGGTCACTTTCACAAATACTTACTCGTCTTTGCTTTTCCGGATGGAGTGGACGTTTGGTACAAATGTTTTCTGCAGGAACAAAAACATCGTTTGAGTCAATACTTTAAATGTGTGTATACTTTACAGAAGTATGTGGAAATTTCCTGGATGGATCAGGAAGAGTTTCCATAAGATTATTTTTTTCAAATCCTGCTTTTGGGATACAGCAGTATTTGAACAAAGCCCATAAATCTCACCTATGCCCATCCCCCCCTCCATCACTCTGGGGGATGTTACAATAACCGGGCTGTGTGTGTTCACACCCCTGAACTAATACTTGGTTGAAATACCTTTTGCTTTTTTACACCACTCAGAGTTTTAGGCTAAAAGTCTCTCAGCATGGCACATCTTGACTTTCTCGAGCCGTCAAATTGTGAAGGCATTTCCTCTGCACAGCTTGCTTCGAATTTTTACTTGGATTCAAGTCTGGGTTCTGGCTAAGCCATTCCTTTTGTTGATTTGGATGTATGCTTTGGGTCATTGTTGTGCTCAAAGGTGAAATTCATTTCCATCTCCAGCCTACTAGCACACATGGATGTCTGTTTAAGTGCATGTTTTGAACTTAAAACAACTGGTATTTGTAGCTTTTCGTGCTTTTATCCACCTTGATGAAAGCCCTGGTTCCGGCTGAAGAAAAGCAGCCCTAAAGCATGATGCTGCCACCACCATACTTCACCATGGATATGGTGTTCTGTTGGTGATGTGACTTGTGCTAAAAATCTTTTGGCTTTGCAGGGTAGTGGTAGCTTGGGGGTTAAGATGTTGGATTACTGATCAGAAGGTTGTGAGTTCAAATCCCAGCACTACTAAGCTGCCACTGCTGGGGCCTTAAGCAAAGCCCTTAGCCCTCACCTGTTCAGTTGTATAAATGTAATGTAATGTAAATTATTCTTATCAGACTATAAGACACTTTGCTACAAGTAGTTTAAGATGATTTTGCCCGGCTTGGATGTTTTTTTGTTTTTTTGTGAGAAAGGGCTCCTCCTGTCTAGACACCCTATCCCAGAGCCCAGACTCGTGAAGAATACAAGAGATTGTTGTCACATGCACAGAGTAATCATTACTTCTCAGATTTTCCTGCAGCTCCTTTAATGTTGCCGTAGATCTCCTGGCAGCCTCTCTGGTAAGTTTTTTGTCTTATTCTTTTGTAAAATTTTAAAGAGATGTCCTGTTCTTTGTTATATCACTATATCTCCACTTGTTGGTCATGACCTTCATAGTGATCCTTGGTACATCTAATGTCTTGGAAATTCTTTTATACCCCTTTCCATGCAACAAGTGAGATACCATACAGCCTTTGTGAGCTCCTAGAGGACTGTGGCTTCAGCAGTCGGAGGAAACCAAAAAGATATAAAGAAAAGTTATAAAAAAACAGCTGATAGAAGTTATATAGCTGATCTAAGCTGATAAAAAAAATTCTACTTCTCCCTAAAATGTCTGAGTGTTTTTTACATAATTCTTTATACACTGTAAGTTCAAACTAAGGGCGCAAAAAAAGTTCTGACATGATTCATCTTAGTTTTTTTTTTTTTTTTTTTTTACTTCACAAAAACCTTCCATTTACACCGGGGGCTGTACACTCTTTATATTCTCTGTATATGAATAATTGAGTGCATGTGACCTTTTTGTATCCCCCCAGTGTCAGGTCTCTGGAGCGCAGGGATGTGAGTCTGCCTGGAGGTGGAGGGTTCAGTAATGAACGTCCTGCCAGGCCTCTTCCCAAAGAGAAAGACGGACGCAGAGTCCCAGATGAACTGGCCACAGGTTCTCCGTCACCAGCTTCTGCCATTCTGCAAAATGTCAAATAGTACATAAAATACTTATGCACTTAGCTACTATGTAGTATCCTGGAGATAATTACAAGATGACAGTAATAACTAGAGGGGCATTCGGACCGCACAGACTTCCACCAAAGACCATAGTGGACTCTTCTATGATACATTTCTGATGGCGTCAGGGTATTTTTACATTGGCTATGTTCACTACTCCTACCTCCCAATACCTAAATGAGCCACTGTCATTATTAGTATTATACTTTATGATGAAGCGCCGATAATGGCAGTGCTATGCTCCAAGAAAAATACAGTACTATGTTCCTCTTAGATGTTCATTCCGTAAAATCCATGCATTTAGAGAAAATGGGATTCCATACCTCTTGTTTCTACGTAAGGTAATACAAGAGATGATTGGTGCCTCTGTTGAGTCGATGTCTCTTAGGCATTTAGCTCACTCTGCTCATCTACTGTACATTGCACACCTACACACAGCAACAAGAGCGGTCGCTGCACACCCACAACAAACAAACTAGAAGCAACTTGTCAATTGCTAGTGTGAGCAGATGGGAACGCTTCCACCTAGAGCTCTATGCAAAACTACTGTGATACCACACCTCAAACCTTTTATTCGCCTGTGATCATTCATAGTTACCCACTTTCTTTATTCGTCTTCTGCCACTTAATCCTGTTCAGGGTCGCAGGGGGACGCTGGCGCCAATCCCAGCTGACAACGTGTGAGAGGCAGGATACGCCCTGGGGAGGTCACCAATCTACCGCAGGGCAACACACAGAGACAGACAACCATTCACACTCACATTCTCACCTACGGGCAATCCAGAGTAGCCAATTAGCCTAATCCCCTCTGTGCATGTTTTTGGACTGTGGGAGGAAACCGGAGTACCCGGAGGAAACC
>JAQLOM010000006.1:4115862-4136997 GCA_030068315.1 Chrysichthys thysi
AAACCCACTATAGTCACTGAACTGTGGAGGAGACTGCAAGAAGAGTGGACCAAAATCACACCAGAGCTGTGTGAGAGACTAGTCATGTCCTGTGGCTGCAAATGTGCTGAAGTCATTCAAAGCACCGGCCTGTACACTTCCCATTAATTTTTGACTCTGTTGTAACCTTCAGGAAATTTAGTTGTGATCTTTCTTCATGCTACAATCTTGCTGTTGTCTAATTTTGATCAGTGTTCTTTATCAAATATCTGTATATACATACAGGTAGTCCTCAAGTTTCGATGTGCATTCGGCCACACCCATCGTAAGTCGAAAATATCATAAGTCAAACAACTGTGTTGAACCACTTAGCCAAGTTTAGGTATCTCAGCCTAGCTTAGCCTTGTCTCGCCTAGCTTATTTAACCAGGTTGAAATTATATGTTTATAATTTATTGTTTTTCCTGTTCGTTCCTGTTGTTTTTTATTTGATTAGTTGAAATATTTGTTTTCAGACCACAGTCCCATTTAAGAAAAAAGTGCAATTTGAAAGTGTCTGTATTTTGGGTACTGTTGCTTTAAAATTGCCCTCTTTATGCCGTTGTTTTCTTCCTGAAGGGGAAGAGGTGAGTGTTTAATGCTGCTCATGATGAAAATTAATTGTAAAGTTTTAATATGGTAATATGTGTGATTGTGTAGTCCTGTTGTGTTGTTTTAGCTTTAAAGAATATGTAGTTATATTTTCAGTTGAACTTCGGTTGTTTTAATATTTATTTTGTAGAGTTTTGTATCATGCTCCACGGTGCTACGAGGTCTTTGTGTGCTCTGTTTTGCTAACAGAGAGACCGATATTTTATTCTGTGGAGCAAGTAAACATTTAAGCGAGATTTCATTGAAATCACATTTCTGTCAAAAGAGAGAGTTTGTCAGAGAAGTCCACACCTGCATAATGTATGCAGCCGCACTGTGTCTCTGAGCTCCGTCCAGCTGCGACACCCTGCTACACAAATACTGAGCTCCGGCTACAGGCAACTGCCGCTGAAGCTGTTCCATTAATAATCACAAAAAAACCCGAGGTAATGCACTGTACAGTACACCGATACACAAAGTAACTCCGGGAGTTGCAGGAGAGAGTGAGGCATCGCGCAAAGGCAAGTGATCCAAGCATCAAACGTGCACTTCCGGGTGTCAGCCATGTACTTCCATTTGTCGTCTGCCTACTTCTGGGCGTCGTCTGAATGTCCACATCATACACTGTTTTGCTGGCCTGCCAGCAATGCCTGCCCGCGAATTTTAAATATTTTCTAAATATTTTACAATTTTTAGGCCATCATAACTCGGGGAGCAACTGTACCGGTATATGTTTTTTTATTACTATTACTAAACTTTTGTCATGTCATGAAAAAAGCATTGTGGAATTAAAATATAGTAAATACTGGATAAACCTGCATTAACCATCCTACCTGAAAAAAAAATTCAAATGTGTAAATTAAAATATGTAATGTTGATCAAAATTCTAAAAATACAGCAATCCCTTTTACAAGTAAAAAAAAAATTGGATTGTTGCATGATGCAGCTGATTTTGGAAGTAAAATTGAATGAAGAAAAGAAAAGAAAAGATATATAAGGAACATTGGAGTCTACAAAAAAAATGTATTTTTGAATGCATTTCATTTGGCAAATGGAAAATTTGTAAGATATACCAGAGACATGCTGCACTGAGAATGGTAAAAAGTCAAAAGAACCATACAGTTCAGGATAATGATTTACGCTATGTTAAATTGGCTTATAACACAAAAGGGTTATAATGACTGAGTAGCACTCTCTGATATACCTTTTACAGCCTTTTGCCTTTTGAGATTACACCCACGCACAGTGTAAAAAAAACTACTCATTTAAAAAGTCTGCCATCTATCTTTCAATCCACACCTTGCTAGGTTAACTATTCCTGCTGTGATTGGCATTTGCTCTGTCTGAGTAAGCTCCCTGCCACAGGTCTGCGCCTCTCAGAGAATGATACAGAACTCAGGGGTGTTTTCAGTCACAACAGTGAGTTCCTGTCTATGGCAGTCTCAGCTTTGGGGTTGAGCATAATGGTAGGATTCAGTCTGTATGAATGTTTACAGTCACCCTGAGAGCTGAGATTAGCTCTCCAACAGAGGCTGAACCTCAGGAACCCTCACCATTCTTTGTAGCATGCATGGAAGAACACTAAGGCCCTCTTTTACTGTCTGAAGATTTCCAGTGACTTGGAGGACTACTGCAAAATGATGTATTGATTAAGAGCTCTTCCCCTGGATCCCACTAGGACAGTTGTAGCAGTAAAGGAAGATGGTATCGTTAGTCGAATTAAAGTTGATTGAGCTTATAGTGGTTCTGCTGTCAAGACGTATGAGCGTATGTTCAAACTTTAGTTCAGCTTCTCCATCTTATATTTAATACACTTATCAAAAAGAATATAACATTGCCTTCCCACAAACTTAATGAGAACAATGATCATAG
This sequence comes from Chrysichthys thysi, assembly GCA_030068315.1. Taxonomy (NCBI): domain Eukaryota; kingdom Metazoa; phylum Chordata; class Actinopteri; order Siluriformes; family Claroteidae; genus Chrysichthys; species Chrysichthys thysi. Next base: position 4,118,343 of record JAQLOM010000006.1, read on the forward strand.
TGGTGACTGTTTCTAGAAGTTATTTCTTGAGTACTTCACATTCCACAGCCAGTTGCAGCAAAACAGTTTCACTAGTGCAACAGCTTTTATGGAATCGGACCATCACAAGTTTTCAAAGCGAGTTACCTTCTCTCCTTGCAGTCTATCCAGGACTGAGACTTAAACCAGACGCCTGATATCCCACATCCAGATAATCTTATCAAAGGGATTTTCAGTATATCTACACTTCCTGCCAAGAAACCAGTAGGTTTTTTCTGATCATCACTGTTGCCTGGTTAATTTGTTCTTTATCGTGAGACAGAAGGAACTTGTGTGGCGGCTGTGCTTCAGCATTCCTTTTCTCCTTGGTCCCTCCAAAACCCACAATTGTTTATCGAGTGAAGACAGATTGTAAACAGCGAATTATTTGTAGTGGGACTAGTTGCAGAGCTGGAGGTAACAAGAAGCAGGTGTGTGAGTACTGGAACATAACGGCTCTGTTAGCACTTTTCATTGGGCTTGATGTGAAAGCATGTTCATAAACAGCGCACTACATGCAAGCCGCCATAACATGAGCTCTTGATCAGATGCGGGTTGCAGCATGAGTCTGAGAGAACGCCTCAGCACAATGGGTAGATGTTCTGCCTCAGAGTAGACTGTGGTTAGAGTAAATGTTACATTTCATCTTGATTGCTGCTTTCTTTTACTATAACACCCAGCTGTGCACTTAAATACTGAAATCATGGAAATCAGAGAATATACAGGTGCTCCCCGAGTTACAATGGCCCGACTTAGGATTTTTCGAAGTTACGATGATGATTGTGATCCACTAAAAATTGTAAAATATTTAGAAAATATTTAAAATTTGCAGACAGGCCAGTGTAACAGCATATGACGTATGCGGACGTTTAGACTACACCCAGGAATGCCATACTCTCTCCCATAACTCAGAGTTACCTTGTGTATCGGTGTACTGTACAGTGCATTACCTCGGGTTTTTTTGTGATTATTAATGGAACAGCTTCAGCGGCGGCTGTCTGTAGATGAAGCACAGTATTTGTGTTGCAGGGTGTCGTGGCTTGGACAGAGCTCAGAGACACAGTGCTGCCGCCTTCCATCAGGATTGAAACTCTCTGACAAACTCTCTCTTTTGACAGAAATGTGATTTAAAAGGAACCTTGCTCAAATGTTTACTCACTCCACAGCATGATATATCAGTCTCCCTGTTAGCAGAACAGAGCATATAAAGAGCTCGTAGCTCCGTGGAGCATGACACGAAACTCTACAAAATAAATATTAAAACAACTGATAACATAACTACGGTACATATTCTTTAAAATTAAAACAACACAACAGGACTACACAATCACTCATTTTACCATGTTAAAACTTCACAATTCATTTTCATCATGAGCAGCATTAAACATGCCCCTCTGCCTCAACCAGGAAGTAAACAGAGGCCAACGGCAGTCTTAAAGCGACAGTACCCAGAATACACACACTTCCAAACTGCACTTTTATCTTAAATGGGACTGTGTTCTGAACACAAATATTTTAATTAATCAAATAAAAGAACATTTGAGATGTTGGTGAAGCGTCAAATAAACAGGAAAAACAATAAATTATAAACCTACAATTTCAACCTAAGCTCAGCTAAGCTAGGCTGAGATACCTAAGGTAGGCTAAGTGGTTCAACACAGTTGTTTGACTTATGATATTTTCAACTTACAATGGGTGTGGCCGAACGCATCTCCATCATAACTTGAGGACTACTTGTAGTTCCTTGCATCAGTATTCAACCCCCTTGAACTTTTCCACATTTTGTCATGTTACAAATGAACTTTATAAAGTGAATTTACACAATATTTGCAGGTGCAAAACCAAAAAAAAGGTTAATTACGTAAATAAAAAAAGCAGAAATGTGTTGTTTGATACTTGGGAGACCCAGTTTTGTCTTTAGAATTATAGCTGCAAGTTTTCTCGAACATGTTGGTATATTGTTATCTGTTTAGAATTGCTTACGAACTGTCAGATTGGATGGAGACAATTGGTGAGATCTGGCCACAGATTGTCAAACAAATTGCCTGGGGGAACACTCACCAGGAAGTTTGGCAGTATGCTTAGAATCAAAATCCTCTTGTAAAATAATTGTCTACGCTTGTCTCAAGTCTCTTGCAGACTAGAACAAATTTTATTCTAGGATTGCCCTGTATTTGGTTCAATTCATCTTCTCAAGTTTCCTAGTCCCTGCTGATGAAATCATTCCCACAACACGATGCTGACACTACTATGCTTCACTGTGAGGATAGTGTTCTCAGGATGCTGAGCAATCTTGGGTTTCCTCTGAAACACAGCACTTTGTTCCAAGGCCAGAATGTCACATGTTGGTCTCACTGGACTAAAGTACCTTTTTCCAGATGTTTGCTGAGTCACGAAATGGGATTTCACTTTTTTTTTTGAGTAGTGCCTTTCTTCTCATCACTCTTTAATTAAGCTCAGCTTTGTGGCGTGTCTGGGCTACGGTTGTCTTGTGAACAGATTCTCACCTCTAAGCTGTGACTCTCCAGCTCAGTCAGAGTTTCATTTAGCCTCTTGCTTGCTTCTGTGCTGCCCTCCTTTTCTCTGAGCAGAGTCGCGGTCGTGTCATATTCTTTTCATTTTTAATAATGGATTTAATAGTATTCTGATGCATGTTCACAACATGTTCAAAATATATTATAATAAATATATTATAATTGACAGCTCCAAAAAACCCTAATGGTGGCTTTTCAGTTTCTCATAGAGTAAAAGAATCCTGACTTCCTGTTTCAGTTTAAATAAACACTCTCCTCCTGGTAGCACAAAGGCTGACATTGTTCTCATTGTTCTGTGTTTCTGTTATTAATTTCACTGATTCATTTGCATCTAGCTTTGAAATGGATAAGGAATTCTTAAAATTCATAGCCCCTTGATATCAATTCCCTATGGACATCTGTATTGATTTATCATTATATTTTCTAACCATGGTACTTTGCCTGAGAATCATTGTTTTCTTCCTTGATTTTGGCTCAGTCAGTCCTGTTTTTTCCAATGGTCTCAGCTTAGCAAACATGCTGTCAGTAAAGACAACCCAATTAACATGTATCAAAAGTGATATTAGGCAGTATCAAATTTGACTTGTCTGCCAACTTCAAGGGAAATTGTAGACATGCTACATGCTATACTACAAAACGGGTGTGCTTGGAAACAGTGATCCGGGGATTGGGCCCATCCCATCACACACTCTTCCACTCACTGGACTGAGTACACAGGCTGTGAGGTAAGTTCCTCAATGACGGTTGAGACTCCCGTCTCTCAGTATGTGCTCAGAGCTCATGCCAATTAAAAAAACACACTTCTCCCTGGGACAGGGATACTATGGAAACAGTGGTCGTGCTGGCCTGTGATGTGGTCCAAGCCGCTCCCCACGCCTACGAACAGATGACTCCTCACGGCCTTGCTCACTGTCTGTCTGCCTTCTTTCCGCTGAACTCTGTGATGAAGTGTTCTGCTTGGCCTGGATTTGTTTTCGCCTTTTTTTCCTGATGCATGCTTATCCTGAAACAAAAGGAGGCAAGCGTTTTTTTTCCCTTTCCCAAGCCTCAGACCAGGGTGTATATTTGTCTAACTGGATGTGTGTGGTCGGACTGTAACGCCCGTACAAACTTTGATTATGAGAGGCTTGTTTTTTTCCTCTGCTTAGCCAAATTATCTGTGATGCCCTAATCTTTGCATCATCACTCCCAGCTGGGATTGTAGTCTGGGATTGTCTATTATAAACAAGAGCAGTGTGATATATGAAGGTAATGTTCAGGGTTAACAGCTTTGCTTTAATCTAAAAGCAGAGTCATGTCTGCTTCTTTCAACAGAGGAAACGCAGAGTGGGCTGTACGTTAACTCTCGTTTATGACTTAAACACCCACCCCTTCAGCTGAAAGCCAGCACATGAAGCTAAAAATAGGAAGGAATTTGCTACTAAATCATGAGGATCCTGCGTTTACATGTTTCTGGTTGCACTTTGTAGCTCTGTGCGTATAGGACCTCTCTAAGGAAGAGAGAGTCAGCCCCTGATGAAGCAATGTTCAGGTCACCGTGTACACTACCATTTGCATGGAACAAGGGAGTTTTCCATATTAGGAAAGCTGTGTTGGATCATGAGAAGAATGATTTCTAAGAAAATGTTATTCTTTGTATATATCATCAGTTAAAGTACTTCTCAGCCATACGTAGCCTGACAATGTAAATATGATTACTCAGACTGAAAGACCTGTTTTAAAAAAAAAAAACGTTTAATTTCTCTATATGAATCATTAATTCATCTTTAGAATATGGAAGGAACCTATTTGCAAATGAGGAGAACATGAGAAACTTAACACAGGGCAAAATCAAATGAGGCTGAGAGACAAGAAACTACTTCTCCCACATGGTGCTGTCCTAGATGAATCACCATCCTGTTATCATGCAAAAAATGTATCTAAATGGTGCCTTCTTTGGAGCAGGTCAACTCAGAACAATGAAAAAGGTGACTGAGCCAGAAGTATAAGATCAGTTCAGATTTCAGGCGTATGTTTCATAGGCTAGTCAAAAAAGGAATTAAATGCGTCCTCTGAGATATTTGGTGTATGTATATGGTTCCAGCTTCCTGTGCCCAAGGAATTTCCTCCTATTCCACTTATGGAGGACCTCACAAGCATTTTTGTTTCCAGCTTTTGATATTGGGTGGACCGTCCAACACATCATCCTTTGGGATACACAAACTTTGTGCATTTGTGCAACTCGACTTTGAGTTCCTGTACCCTGTGTACTTTGAATCTGATGAAAATATTAACTGTTAACCCACCCAAAAGGCTCAGCTGAATCAATAGACAGAAACAACTTCTTTTTTTTCTTTTTGCCTGGACGAGTTTCATAACAATAGCCAAGAGCTGTTTATGCGAATTAAGCTCCTGACCGAGTCTGGTTCTGGAACGGAGGGTGCCGCAGGAACAGCTGTTGTCAGTGCAGCTACAACAGGAAGCAGGTGCCAGAGCAGAGCAAGCATGGCACTCAGTTCTCACACTTAGCTCAGCTGGAGCATTAAATATGCCAATGTGGGAAATTTTACAGCTCCTTCCAAAATCTGCATATGTACTGTAGCTCTCGATTAGCTTAGTACCACTGAGTGTTGGATTTTTTTATATATACATCCTAGTCCTTGTCTGGGCAATTTGTAATGGTTGAATTAGGCTGCACATACTTTACAACTTTGTACAATTCACTGATGTCAGTTTATAACATGTACATTCAGAGATTAGATGATTTTTCTGCTGCTATGTATTGCAGCTAGGTGAACTTGTTAAAATGCCCAATCATTACCGGTAAATACATAAGTACAGTACATAAAAGTGTATTACATGGTGTAACATTGTAAAACACAGTGGCTGCACTACCCCTACTGTAGCGTGTGTGGTCTGATTGAAAGTGCCGCTCAGACAGGCATGGTGCCGCCAAAATCAGCAATGACATCAGCTGAATAGAGTCCGATACAGAGCCAGAGTCATCTGTTTAAATTTGCCACCGTGGCAGCCCTGGCCTTTACTCTCTTGATTGCTAATGAAGCATAAAAGATGTGCAAAAGCATGATTCAAATCTATCGCACAAATCTGATATCTTCAGACAGCAGTTAGATCTTGGGCTCAGGCTGCGCTATTAGAAACCTCTTTAATGACATCTGTCGAGTTTAGTGGCTCATAGTGAAAACATTACGAGTCTGGAAAAGGAAAATAAGAGTGTTATGTAAAAAAAAATCACCTCTTTCACTGGGTCGTGTACTCCAATTTGGATTCCGGTCTGTCCAGCTGGTTGTGCAAGAGTCTGGATGTTAATAGAGCACGCCTACATTGCTGTTATTGAACATGTGACTGAACATGGACGTCAGCTAGGTGGACATAAACACCACCGCTTCTATGACCTTCCCTTCTGATTGCTATGGGCAACTTTCTACTTCATTAGCAATGCAGAAAAAATTCAGAGGGATTTTTTTCTCTTCTCCCACCCTCTAATAAATCCCTGGTTTCCAGAAAGGAACTGAGCATTTTGGCTTTTTTATTTTTTTTTTTTATTTTTTTTTTTTATTTTTTTACTGTAAACGATTCGGTTTGGATTGTTTAAATTGGAGGACGTTTCCCTCTTTTCAGCTGGACATGTGTTATTGGGTGATGCCGAGCCACAGAACTGCAGGCCTGGCAGCTTTCAGCGGCACAGTGGCGTGACAAAGAGAGCTATGTTTTTTCTTCGATTTTTTTTTTAAAAACCACTAGAATCAACACTAGACACGTCTGTAAAATGCCCTAAGAATTTATTAGCATGTCATCTGTTTAAATGACTACCTCCCTCAGTCAAGAATGGAAGAAAATTAAATTTGTAGGGGAAAAACAATAGGCACTATGCAAAATGTTTATGTTTCTATCGTGTTTTGATGACGGTTGCTTAGAATATTTCTTGTCCTTTGGAAAAATGTCCATCCCTAGCCATTGTAATGACTTCATAAGCGAATCAGAGACGCCAGTGCAATGTGGATTTTCTTTTTCTCAGCCCATGATGGGAAGTTGGCGGTTAGTTATTAATTACCGCTTAAGTGGCCGCACTCTTGACTTTTTAATTCCAACAGCAGAAGTCAAGCGGTTGGAATGCAAAGCCGTATGCCAAGCACAACGTGTGTCTTTCACTCTTGCCACTATGAGCAGATGAAAAGGGCAAGCCACCGGTGCAGCAGGACAGATTTTTAAACTGAGCTCTGTTTTAACACTGCCTAACATATTCCAAGGAGCATTCAACACACACTCCAAACCTGGGCGCGTGCAGAGGGCAAGCGAGTCCATTTGGATGGGATTTGAACCCTAAATCTGATTTAAAAGATCTGGTTGTAGTTTGCAGGAATTGTATGTACTGCGCTAGAAATGTGGACAGATTTGTATAATAGATTAGGCATGTTTCCCACCAGTGTTTTCATTTCCTGTTCAAACTAATAAACATATCACGCATGACAGCTATTTAAGGTGCAATCAATGTACATTTCTGTTTGGCATTTTGTTTAAAACCATGTGAGTTAAAGGGGTTGGCTCACCCTTTTCGCAGAATCCAGTTTTTTGTTTTTGTTTTGGAAGCACATGATCACTACTTGCTAGCAAAACCTCTGCACATTCACTGTATCTTTATTCACATGTCATACCTGGAAGCTTTGAACAAAATATGGCTTATCATGCTTTCCTAGGCCACCACCTGCGAGACAATCAAGGCCGGTCCGGGTCTGTTACATACCAATAACCATACGAAAACAGAACTGATTGATGGAAAGAATTTAAAATATAGATACTTTAACAATATATCTTTAATTTTCATGCTAACATTTACGATCTATGGTCTAGCATGGCACCAAATTGTTTGCAGATTGCTTTTGAAATATCGATGGCACTGAATATGGTGATTCATCTTTGTGCACAGGGTTCTGGGAAGGGTGAGCCAGTCCCTTTAATCATATGAAAATATCATAAAATAGTTTTTATGTGCATTTTCTTTAACCAGCAATGCTGTAATTAAGTGCTGTGCGTGTATTTGATAGAACCATTTTGAAGGACTGTAATACATCTGTATTGTGATATCTGTGACTTTCATTCCTACAGGTTATGGAGGAGACCAATACTCAGATCGCATGGCCTTCAAAGTTGAAAATAGGTGCCAAGTCTAAGAAGGGTAAGACCATGTTTGGTTTTCCTGTCATTGTATATGTGCAAAAGTATACGAACTCTGAAGACTGTGCTTCTGCAATGCTTTTGGTGACAGTAGTTTAGGACAGACTGATATTTATATGTGTAGCAGCCTGGGAAACCCTTCACATGGTGAAAATTTGACAGTTTATATTATATATGTGACCCGATCCAGCACAATTAGTCAAAGTGATTCTTGTGGTGATGTCTGGCTGTTTTAACTCTCTGAGATTAGGGTTAGTGTTTAGTGTTGCATTATTAGCTGCAATAATAATTATGTCAACAGAAGGTCCTCATAAGGATTTTAAGACAAATGTCTGCGTGATATAAACATAAACAAAGGTCACTGTGACCCATATATAGTTCTGAAATATGCAGGCATTCCTGAATTTCTTTTTTTGGATGTATTTTTAGAATTTGAGAAAAGTCCATTTAAAGATTCAGTGCTGTGGCACATGTATGTTATAGGCAGAAAAACCCAGTTTTGGCCGAAGCCTGATATATATATATTTTTTTATCTTTTTTGCCTGCCAGAATTCAGCCACAGGGATAGACAAGTTTCCCAGAGGTTCACACATTCAGTCATTCAAAACGAAAACACTATACATGAAAGTGTGTGCACATTCCTTACTTACAGCTACAGTCGAACAAGTTAAACAAATTTCATCTTATCAAAGTATTACATGGGAAAAAATGCCTTTAGTAAACAGCACCAGCATCTTCTTGGCACTTTACTATGATTCTTTGCGTGTTATCTCAGTTTCGGTTGCTTTTATACTGAAAAGGTTTTGCAATAGCTATCATGAAGGAGGAACGTCTGGCTCGTATATTCCACACCGCTATTAGCTTAATGAGAATTACAGTAGACCATATATCATTTTTTGGTAATTCTTTGTTCCGGTATATTCCAGTCTGGTACTAAATTTGCAACAGACGGAATTCAACCTACCCTCGATCTAAGATTTGCTTGATGTGCTTAGTATCATTTCAGATATCATGTCTAGTACCAGCCTTAATTGTGTGCTAAATTCCTCAGTACTCTTCTGAGATGCTATACAGCAATACATTCGATGACCTACGAGCAACAATAGGTCATGTTCTCCCAAAACACAGCTCATATTCATTTTCTAAAAATCTGACCCAAGTTTACACAGTCATTCTGCAGGCAAGAGGTCGCGACCAGGTCAGAGGCCGTTCAAATTCCACCGCACGTTCTCTCGTGTTGGCCGCAAGCCCTGGGCATTGGCTGCTCTGACGAACGAACTTTACATAATCTTTTTCAGCGTTATCTGGTAGACTAAATGTGGCAAGCATCCCAGCTAATTAAGGATAGAAAACATATGCAGAGCCTCAGACATGTGGTCCGCACCAGGCGCTGCGTCGCACTCCCCTGTCCCCTGGGGGGGGCTCCGCCGTGTTGTAAGAGGTACTCTACAAGCCTGTGTGCAGCTTATCATGGCCAGAAAGTCCAGCATATTGTTCCTGGAGCTAAACACTCCCCTGGCGTTGACACAGTGTTTACCCCCGGTGTTGGATGGTTTGAAAACATCGCCCTGCTTTTCTTAGTGTACAACAAGTGCACTAGTAATTATTTATTTATTCAATTAACCAGAACAAAACAGGTAGCTTTACTTTTGGATCATGGTGTAGCAAATGCTCTGTACTGACATCTTACGTGTATTTAATTGCCGGTTGCTTTATCCAAAGGGACTTACCAAGTGAATCAGAACACAATTAAAGCAGTTAGTTGAAAGGATTACGGTTAAGATCCTTGCCCAAGGGCTCAACAGTGGCTATTTAGAACATTATTCACTAAATCTGAGCATTCTCCAGTGACTAAAAGCCCTTCAAGTCTCAAGCTCATCATTATTGTCATTACTAATTTAGAACAGATGTTTCTCAGCTTCTTCAGTGTCCACAGCCTCACGTTTGGCGAGATCCGTGACTTTTTTCCTTTGTCTTGACTAATCCGATCAGCCAGAAACGCTATCAGATCAGAGCCGATCATTTGTCCAGTCACTTGAAAGGCACAAACAAGGACAATCTGCTGCCTGGAATATTTGCATACCGGTTCCAGTGCAGTTGCTGCCAGCTGCACACTTATGTGTCTCAGGAGGACGCATTCCATTCCTCACACTCCGAGGTGATGCTGGGTAACTTTGGAACCGCTCGTCTGTTTAACTCATTTGACACTGTAAAGCTCCAAATGATTCTCAACAGACCTTATTGTGTAGCAGCTGTAGGAAAAATAAGACTTCGGGCAGAGATTTCTCACCACATGCTAGACCATAATATGCTTTGCTATTCATTTGTACTATTCTACTGGCTTTGCACTGGGGTCCTTAAAGAAAATATCCATCCTGCAACACATGAAAAATTGCTAGAGCATTTATAATGGTGTTCAGTAGAACACCTTTAAAAAAATATATCGGTGATCTCAAATATAACTGATAATGATTGGGTTTCACGTTAAGAGTAAGAACGTCGTTTCCTGCAGTGTCATATTAAACAAAGAAGCCTCATTGTTCATGTCTGATTTTTTGCTCAGATCAGATCTGCCTATCTTAACGGTTCACATTCATAATTACAAGTCACCCGTGTCTAACTGTAATGAGAATGCACCTGTCCAATGAAACTTCACATGTGTACACTGAAACGTTTTTGCCCAAGTCATCTGTGTCAACAACAACATATTTGCTTGTCAGACAACTCATGGTTTTTAAACTGAAAAATTGGATGCACTAGTAGTTAATGTATGCATTGCATTTTGTTCTGGAGGACAACGAGCTTTTTTTTTTTTTTTTTTTTTTTTTTTTTTTTTTTTTTTTTTTTTTTTTTTTTGTGCTACCTTGGCGAAAATGCTACCATAGTGAGCATAACTGCTAACAATTGCAGAGAATAACCTCCATTTTGGCTCTTAACCTAACCCTAATCTTAACCTAAATCCTAAAGCTGTTTACCTAAACCTAACATGCAACAGCTAAGTAGCTTATCTCAATAGGTAGATCAGATCGACAGATCAACAGATCGACAGAACACCAAGCTGGCTGATGATGACCACGCTCAGCACATGCGTTTAGGCAAAAACCTCATGAATTCCAATCATTCTCATTCACTTCGCATGGCAACAGATCAAATACTTATCGGATTTAGGACTACATATGAAAGTGACTCAAATGTGATTTGAAACAATCAGATTGGTGTTCACCTTAAGGTAAAAAAAAAAATCCAATTCGAGTCACTTCAGCCTGGTAATGTGAACGTAGCCAAAGGTCCAAAACTCAATTCTGCTATAGGACTCATTTAAACCAATTTATAGCAAAGACTCAGCTACTAAGCAGTCTGCAAGATGGCATGTACACTACATTGAAGGGTGGTATTAACAGAGTCCTTCTCAGGGCGCAGTGCGATGCCAGGGAGGGCGCGTGTGACCTCCGGGAACATGCTTTTTTTTGCCGTACTAAAATAAAGTGTAATTGCACATCCACTACAGTAGGTGGCAGGGTTTTTTGCACCGAGCATGCGCGCGCGCACACACACACACACACATAGCACAGAGCAGGAGATATGAAGTGCAGTAAACAAACACTCAAGAAAAATGTAAAAATATTTTACAGTGACGAAAAGAAAGGCGAAGAGAGATGGAGATAATGAGACAAACGAAAGTCTCCTGAAAGCTAAGACGAGGAAATATGCCGGAGCATAATTTTATTTTTCAGAATCAAATGGTTCAAGTCAGTCAAAAAATGTTGATAGTTTGAATAAGGATTTTTTTTTTTTATTTCAGTCAAATTGATGCACTTTAAATGTAGTGGTAGTTTAGAGAGTTGCAGTACTACTACATGCACTTTAAATCTTTTCTGTTACAGACAAAAAACAATGATAATAAAGTTATTCTTTGTTTTAAGCTGATCTAGATTTCTTTCTTTTTTCTTTTTTGTTTTCTTTAATGTTAATAAGGATACAATGTTATGCAGACATGTACTTATAACAACAATTTTATAGACAAATGATACTATTTATAGTCGCGGGGGAGAGTGGGGGGGTGAAATGTTTTCTTCTTCCTAAGGGGGGTGTAACAGAAAATAATTGAGAAGCACTGTATTAACATGACAGCTGAAGCTTTGGAAGGTAATCTGTTTGAGCAGTGTTTTCAGATGAGAGAGGACTAAACGAATAAAAGTGCTGCTGCATCAGTAGAGCTGATTTCCCACCGAGGCCACTATAACTGGGTTATCGTTCCAAATTGTGGGTAATGTAGGAAACTGTTATCTAAAGTGAAAATAGACTGTTTCTTTTCAAGTACATAATAAATCTCGGACAAACATCTGAATAACACATGCCGATTATAAAAACCAGTAAACAAGTTGTCGAGGGTGGATTTTTCATTTAATAATTAATGTGTCATCTTTGGAACATTCCAGGCCCTAGCCACAATCCTCAGCAACTGCTGACATCATCTCTTCACTTCCTGCTTATTTATTTTTTTCTTCATTTTATCTTTCAGCATCGCAATGCATAATAAATGTAATCTGTGCATTTTATTACATTGTGTCATGTATCCTCTATGCCTAATTTTATGTCTAATAATAAGCCTTGTGGACAATTACACAAGTACCTGAGGTCATATATATGATTCAATTATAATGAATTTAAAAACAAAATTAGCAAATATTTTGTGTCTTACATACAGCACAGATCAGGCAGTGTGAGAAATAAGCACTAGGGGTGGGGTAAGAAATCAACCTAGTTTGCACACACATTCACACTTAGGGACAATTTAGGGTAGCCAGGTCTCCAACCGGCATGTTTTTGGGAGCAGGAAGACCTGTTGTTTGCCGTAACTGTGAAGGACATTACAGAAAGAATGTTCCCAGATTCACTGGCCAAGCCCCAGCTGTAAAGGCTAACATTTATGAAAATGAACGTTTATGCTTTCTTTTTAGATGTGCACTGGGAATAATGTCTGTGTAATATGCCTTCATTATTGGTGTCCTTAACAATAATTGACAATAAAGCAATAAAAGCCTATGCCACAAATGTTATAGTTGCATTGTGTAATACAAGGCATTGTCTGGCTTTTTTTTCTTCTTTTTTAAAAAAGGAGCAATAGTGAAAGCATTTTTTTATGATATCTTAAATAAGCATTTTAATAAGAGTCCATTGAAAAAAAAAATCCTATGTCTTTTTGTCTTGAGAGAAATGAGGTGTGTTAAAAACATAATTCACATTTGGAATTATGGAGCACAAGGTGATTTTAGACCTTGTCACATTTCCTCCGTCTTGGTATCACACTCTGATCTGACATCAAGGAAATCCAAAAATATTTGAATAGAGTTTGCGTGACTTTTTCATAAATATTTATTCTATAGATGAAGAAACAAGTAATTGGGCATTTATTTCTTTAATTAAAAAGAGAATAAACAATAAACCCACTGACAAGCAGAAGAGCACTGTTTTGAGAGTTTAGAACGTTCTGCAAAAAAAGAAATGCATGGGAACCATTCTTCAAGCTCTGCTATCGCAGAATCAGAGAACGGAACCAAATCTATCCAAAATTTTATTATTTTGACTGTACTCTGGGCCACGCACTCACTCACGCACGAATCCTGAATACAAAACCGATCATGTTCTGTTTTTCCTCTCCTTTTGCTTCACACAGGCCAATCCAATCTGAAACTGCTGATAAATCAGTGTTTACTTGAATGAAGGGATTTACAAGGGGAGCAGAACAGGTCTTAGTGCAGGGGTGCAGCAGCTGGAAAAACAAAACTAAAGCGCACCATTTCTGCAGCTTCCCTGGCTTGACCCACACGGCATGGCCACTGAATGCGTCGCTATTTCCATGGCAAACCGTGCTAGGCTGCTGGAGCTCTGTGATCTGGTATGCCACTGAGTAGATGGTCCTGTTAGCCCAGGGGGAAATTTAAGGTCTGTTGCCTTTAATGAAGACCTTTTGGTCTTTTTGTCAGCAGATTTTTTTGAGACAGCGATCACCTCGCTTTTTCTTAAACCAGGTCAAATAAATTGCTCGCCCTGAAGACAGGGTACTAAAGGGCACACAATGAAGCTTTGCTGTGACACCAGATGGGGAAGACACTGGAATTTATGGTTGGTTTAAAAGAGGTGTTCTCGTTCTATAAAACCCTGGTTCTCATCACAGGAGATGAATACGCAGTTCCAGACAGTATCGTTCGAATTCAGTGGCTGATCATGATTTGGATTGTTCTAAAGAGCAGAGATGCCAGCATCTACCACGGGGTTTAGCCATAATTTAGCAATTATAATGTTTGTTCCCTTGTGGCTACATTATGGGAAACACCTGAAAACTACAATTTCTTGCTTTTTAGTTCAAATGTGATCAGATAATATGTGAATAAAAATAAATTCAAAGGGAATGAACTCAGGTAGACAAAAAAGACAAAACTTTTAGGTTTCATGCTGTCTCTATTTAGGTGAACTTCCATCCATCCATTATCTATACTGGTTTGTCTGTCAGGGTCCAGGGTCGTGGGGAAGCTGAAGATAATCTGAGCTGACTTCAGGCGAGAGGCAGGGTACACCCAGGGCACGTCACTAATCTAACACAGAAACCCTGGATATATTCACACCTATGAGCAATTTAGAGTAGCCAGTTGAGTTGCCTAATCCTCAAGTTTTTGGACTGTTGAAGGAAAGCAGAGATCTACTTAGGTGAACTCTGATGTGTGAATTCATGGGTCTCTTTTTAACCAGTAGAAAACATGAAGGCAGAACTGTGGGCTACTTGTTCGGTTAAAGTAAATATAGAGAAGTGTTTTCTAATAGTGGTTACGTGTTGGTATTTTCTTACTTGGAGTTCTTCATGGGAAAAACTAGCTGTGTTATTCACCAACATGCACTAATGGTTTGTGGTAACAATATGATTATATTTTTCTCTGTATTCCTGTTAGAATGTTCTTATTAGCAATGTTGGCACCTCTCAAAGTGTGCATTAGGCGCTAGAAATAGTACCCACATGTCGTGAATTGATGGCGAACTGGCAGGCTTATTGCTTGCGTCTTTACTAAAGGACATGGCAGCCATTAGGTGCAGGGTCAAAAGCCAGAAATCACATGAGCATGCAGCATTTACAACTGAAACAAACATTGAGAGGCCCACCGGAAACTTCACTCATCTCCCTTGGGGCCTTTAAGAAACATTTCCTTGGTTGCATCACAGCTGTAGAGGTGAGGTGAGTTTTAAAGACTCCAACACAGAACGAATCTGAAAAACATTGTGTCTCGCAGCATCTGCGTGTTAATGATAACGTAGCAACACGAAGTATATCGGGGGAAAAAACCAGAACAGCTTCATGCCTTTTGGCAGAACGCGGCCGCTGTGTGTCGCAAAGATATAGCCAATTGGTGTAGATATAATCATTGCTGTCCTTAAGGAAGTTTGTAATTTCACTACTCTCTGATGGGATATGTCTGGGATGCTGTGAATTCTGCCAGCATGCTTAAGTGCATTTTGTTTTCGTGCAGCTCTGGAACATCTGTTCGGTCACATGCAGTGTGCGAAAGGCACATTTTTTAGTTGTGAAGGGTGCTGGTTCCAAACAGGCTGGTTCGGCTGATTACTGCAATGCATCAATATTCTAAAATATTAAAACAGACAGGGACTTAGCAGGAGAAGATATTTTTCCAAGAGTAAGACATAGTTTTTCCAAGCCCAATATTGCAGCTTATTCACTCACCCACACATACATAACTGCAATCACTTAATGCTTCACAGTACTGCATTCCAAACATCAGCGCTTCAGTGTTGTTTTCCATTGCACTGGCGTGTGTGTGTGTGTGTGTGTGCGTGTGTGTGCGCGTGTTTTAAGCAGTGCCAGCAGTGGCACTATGAGAATTAGCTGGGCCCAAGTGTGCATGACATAATCCACCATGGGGGCCACTCCAAACAGCTGAGAGCCTGTTAAACGTTTCTCTCTGATTAGCACATACCCCATTTAGCACACAGCACCACCTACGAATTAAATAAGAGGCATGTTGCTGGTTGGCCCAGCTGAGTTTAAACGTAAAATGGCCATAATGTTCAAGTTTACTTACTACTAACAATTAAACAAGTAACAAAGTTTCAACATAACCTTAAGCTATAGTGACCAATATGGTGCAGAGTAAACCTATAAGTCCAGTTTAGTTTTTTTGTTTTTTTGCGAATTTCTTTATGTCAGTAGTTATGGTCTATGATCAAAGCATTATAATGCTACAAATAGGCTATTTTTTATATCAGTCAGTGTAGTAAGCTCTATACTTAGGGGTGCAAAATGGCATCAATCAAATCTATATCCTGATCCTGGCCAAGGCATTATATATCACAAAATATTGTAAAAGTTTACCTTTAATGTAATTTTACACTGTTTTTTATTGTATTCAGTGCAGACTAGTTTTGCAGGCAAGAACTGTGTTTTGTTGCTGTGGTTCATTACTAAAATGGAGTTAACTTTGTTACACGAGAACAAAACAAGTTTATACCAGTATAACATACAAAGTACATAAGATAAATTGGATAAAATGAGTAATCATTTGATTGTAAAGCAGAATCCTTTTTTTCTTTTCTTTTTTTTTTTGTTTGTTTACTTATCTATGGTTATATAAGTGAATATACGAGCGAGAATCAAAGAGTAAAGGCAATTTTTAAATTGCACTGTAACCCGGAGAGCAAAAGACAAAGTCATCCATCTTCTCCAGCCCTCCCCAAAGATAATCATTTTAACGTTCTTTTGAGACATGAAGGGGCCTATTGTGTTACATTTCCAAGCACATGGGCAAACAGTGAACAGTACAAATTACTGTGCATTGCTGTGAAATGAACTTAAACCTACAATTCGCAGTAGAAGAAGAGGAATGCTGTCCAAAACAGTTTTGCTGCACGATGACAATGCACCTCATCATACATCAGCAGTGATAGTAGAGACAGTGCAACGGCTCGGGTTCGATTTTCTTCCACATCCTCCTTACAGTCCACATCTGGTACTGAGCAAAAGAGGTGGGGTGTGGTCACAGATTCACTCTCTGATGATGAAGTAAAGGAAGCAGTGCTCACCTGGCTTCGGGAGCAGGACTATGTGGAAATGAGTGATATGATCAGTTTCTCACAGTTATATCTATGAAAGCCGTTCTCCATTGTATATTACACTGAAAAAAAATGTTAGCCACTTCCTCCTCGATTGTGGATGTAATACTTCTTGTTTATGCCCGATCGTGTTTCTGATTGGATGTTGATGGTGAAATAAATCACCATGTATGACAAAATTTTGAGTTACAATGTTAACTAGTTAAAATAAGTGGTGCAACTGAATTGGCACAATGTGCTAGTGTTAAACTATCTCCTCATAACATACAGTTTAGGATTGACTTTACATCCTCAAATTTGAGCTTAGTTCAGCTGGGGCAGCTGGCTCCTGTTCTGCTATGGGGCAGTAGCCGAACTTCTATCACAATTCTCCTCTAACCTTTCTTAGGCATCCATGGTGTATGGCTGACTTCATGTCAGAGATATGTCAGGCTGTCGTTTTTTCCTCCTCTCACGTTCCAAAAATGCACCTGAAATGAGCTTAAAGTAAACGTTCTGTGGATTTTATTTGGACAGGTGTGCCTCATGCCATCATTAACACTTATCAAAACCAGCTGTGTATGGGGGAGCAGTAAGGTAGGGAGGTGGACTAGTGTGATTTGGAGGTGTATTGCAGTTCCAGATGTTCCTATTTTTAAAGCTGCTAGTGTAGTGACAAGGCTAGGAGTGTGTAAGGGCATCTCCCACCTGAGATACACTGCTGTGTTAAATCAAATCCAGTGCATTCCTTCCTCAATCAACTTCTATGTATGTTGATGTCAAGCTCAGTGTACTCTATGGACATGGATTGGATTCTGAATGGCTCTCACAGTGTAACATGGTATTTGTCCATAACATAGACGTAGGTAATGTCCTGCTAATGTGGTATTTATTGCACACGATTCTTCACTTTGCCACAGCTTTTCTGAGTAAATGGTTTGAACAGTCGAGACCAATGATGGAAAAATGAACCTCTAGGATAACGAACTTTTGAAAGATGACTAACTTTAATAGGTTTCATGTGTGGACTTGAGCTGCTCATACCAGGACTTGAGCTTTTTACAACAGGATTCTGTTCAAGTGCACCATGGCTCTTGGAAAGAGGTTTCATTGGACCTCAGAAGAAAAGTTGGTCAAGGTCAGTGGAAGGGGTTATCAAAGCATTTCTAAAAAATCTGAGTTCACGTTCAGGATCACAGACTCATCAAGTGAGTGACAGTGAACCCTAGTCTCAAGTGACAATGAACCCAAGTCTCAAGCAGATCTGCAAGTGACAAATATTTTGATAATTTTTGATTAATTGATTAGTTTAAGTCTTTGGAAAATACCAGCTATCAAAAATAATTAATATTTCTTCCCATTATTTCAGTCAACTAGCAGAACTCTTAAATAAGCTTGATTAAGTAACAGGTCAATGCTTGAAATACAACATTACAACAATACATAACTCAGACGAAAAACTGTTCACACCTATGAGCAATTTAGAGTCGCCAGGTGACCTAATTTTTATGCCATTGAACTGCTGGAGGAAGCCAACGCAGGCACAGGGAGAACATGCAAACTGATTGACCCAGCGATCAAACCCAGGACCTTCTTGTTGTGAGGCAACAGTGCTAACACTGCAAAGCTGAAACAGTTGGATGCTAAAATCAACTCAGTCAAGCACTGTGGTTGACTCTTCATGAATCAGCGAGGGGATTCTTTGTCATTGTGAACAAAAAGCAACATACAATCGATCCTCTCATCTACGGACATCGCATTAATGGATATCAGATGCAACGGACAAAATCCGCTGGTCTGAATACATAATCCATTAGCCAGAATGTCCGGTA
>JAQLOM010000006.1:4194264-4212234 GCA_030068315.1 Chrysichthys thysi
TTGAAACAAACTGTGTTTTTCTTTCAAAAATAAGGACATTTCGAAGTGACCCCAAACTTTTGAACGGTAGTGTATATCATATATATATATAGAGTGGACCCTCGGCTTGCGAACACACTGGACGACGAACTAAGATTTTATCCCAATTGGTGAACAAATCCTTGACTGATGTACAGACAGCCAACCCACGCTTTGTGCCACAAACATTCAGTTCCGGTCAAGCACTCGTGATGTGTTTTCGCATTTTATGAAACTCATATTGAGTTTCTCTGCATTTTTGCTCCATAAGCTTCATTATGGGTCCCAAGAGCGCGTAAATGGTAGTGAGAGTAAGAAGCCTACGCGTATAACAGTTGAAATAAAGAATTAATCGCAATATCCCTCCGCCATCGTCCACCTACGCCACCAACCACGTATCCACCACAAAACGCAATGTCCATTAAAATCACCCGGGTTTTTTTTTTTTTTTAACTTAGTTTTATTTTTCTATAATTTAGGTGATTTTAATTGCATTCTATGCTTTACTGCCACACATAAACCCATAATACTTTTTTTTTCAAAAAGCATGTTTTTGAGGCGGCCTGAAACACATTATTTCTATTTACATCCATTTCAATGGGGAAAATTGATCTCGGAATGAATACAGTTCGTGTATGCGTTGTTCCTACCTGACATACAACGTTTTTCATATGTGATGGGTGGTTTTTGTTTTTTTACGTATTCTTAGAAAATCTAAACTGCATTTGTCCTGTCTCCTGATGCAGCCTTCATAAATATCCATAACAAAATTTGTCCTAAAAACAAATAGACTTTTGCACACTACTGTAGTCTAATCTAGTCCCATCAGAGCTAAAGGCATGACTTTAGGACAGTAGCACTTCCTCTGGATAACAGAACCTGTGAGTGACCAGTGCTGGTATAACCTCCTGGAGTGTACTAGCTGGTGTTGTACCAGTACACAAGCCCATCCTTACCACAAAGCCTTCCTGACGACTTGCTGACGTCATGCGCTGAGAAAGCCGGCTAGGGGACAGAGGAGGAAGGCAAGGCGCGCCGCTCAGTGCAGGATCTGCTCTTGGGATATCATCAGGGAGAAGAAATGGAGGTGGCGCGCAGTGTCAGCAGCCCCACGAGTCCGTGCGAGGACGTGATGAAGAACCTCAGCTTAGACGCCATCCAGCTTTGTGACAGAGAAGGTAACACTGTGTGTTGTCCAGCCAAGTCTTTTCATTCTCTCTCATTTGGGGTGTGTGTGTGCCCGCGCGCGCATGGAAAGGTTTCGTTTTCCTCCTGTTGCAATCAAAGGTTGCCTTTATTCTTATTTCTGTCGACACACACACACACACACACACACACACACACACACACACACACACACGGGACAATAAGAAATCAGCTTATTTGTTTCTCCTATTTGAGAAGTCTTGGATAAGTGTTTGTTAGTCGGACCCTGGTTTCAGTCTGATTTCTTTTGCGAGCTTTTATTTCAACTTCTTAAAGACGAGCACGTGCTGGAGAATAAAGAGAAAAAAAGCAGCTTTTGTGTGGATTTGCGCCTGATTTTCAGCACCATGGACACCGACCTGACAGAGAAGACTAGGCTGCTGGGGGAGAGGGGGGCATGGAGGGGGGGAGGGGGGAGGGGGGGATTAGACAGAAGCCTTTATCTGGCAAAGAAGAAATTCTGTGTTTTAGCTGTAATGAGACTCGAGGCACACATAGGATCTAGTACACAAGCCCAATTTGTGGATAGGTCTGATCTATAATGCACATTGTGCTGATTCATCTTCTCATCATGTTCAAGTAGAGTGCGATTCGCAGTGCGCCTTCAGAAGCAAGGTGACTTAGGAGCACTGAGACCATTTATATTAAAGCTTAGAAGATGGGTAGCTGTGCTGATTGACTGAGTGAGTATTAAAGTATCCCCCGGAGTGTTGACGTACGACTTTTTTTTAGAGTCTCCAGATACCCACTGTAATTTATCACCCATTTTAATTCAACGCTGTAAGGATTTTTTGTTTGTTTGTTTAATCATTAAGGGCTGATCCACCCATAATGTGTTCACCTTGACATATAATATGTGTTAATGACAAAATGTTTACTCCAGTACATCATCTGGGCAACAAGGACACCATGTGAATCAGGAATTTTCAGGACTGTGTATTTCTTCTCTGGAATGTAACATGAGGTGCATGCTTATGGGTATGGTATAAGGTATGGTTTACATTTTTGACATAGTTTGAACTTGAAGAACATAACTAATGTGTGTGCTGCTGTGAATTTCTTAGAAGGGCTACTTTATATTCCACGCCAGCACTAGCGTTCGGTCAGAGGAACCTGGAGCCCCTTTGGCTACGCTGAAAGAAAGAGTAAGAGACAAAAGTGTGTGTGGTCTTGCTGTTATGGGTTGTGCTGGAAAGAAAAGAAACCAGAAAGAGTGTGCAAGAGTTTTTGCATCGTATGTGAGCTGGTCATGTACACTGCTTTGTCCTCCCTGACGTCAGTTCTGCATGTGCGATTGAAACTCGTCTGTTATCCAAACCTGCATGCTCTAATACAGATTCCAAAGCCAGATGGGTTCCTGTGATGTCATTCTTTGGTATTATAGTGGGGGTGGGACAGTAACGTGTGTCCATATGTGCCACCACACAGATACTGGGGGTTCTCTCATTTTGCGTGCATGACATCCACGTCTGATGTGGCACAACATGGGGCATGATGTGGATATAATCAATACAGCTGAGTCATGCCGGAACATTCTGTTCTGTCCCGACTCATCCCTGTGCTTTCTACCTCCTGATTCACCTCAACAGTGATGCCTTGTTTTGTATCAGCCACCTCATTTGGTTTCCATCCAGACTCATTACCATGCCAAGATAGGCAGTCTATAATGTAGGGACGGGATATGTACCCCATGGGAAAAGCCCTGCAAACCCCAGCTGGGGCATTCCTTTTGAGAAAGACTGATGATGCAAGTCTTCAGACACGTTCTTCTGCATGGTCCAGCTGTGTGGGTGAGCACTGGGTCCAGGGGAGACTTTGCCATCTGCCAAGCCTGCCCACCCACCTACCAAATGAATAGAGCAATTTAGCACAGGCCATCAATT
The DNA here is from genome assembly GCA_030068315.1 of Chrysichthys thysi. NCBI lineage: Eukaryota > Metazoa > Chordata > Actinopteri > Siluriformes > Claroteidae > Chrysichthys > Chrysichthys thysi. The sequence goes on from JAQLOM010000006.1 coordinate 4,197,372, forward strand.
TACTAATTGTGTCCGCAGAGTGTGTGGCTTTGAGAAAAGACAAACATGGGCAGAAAAAGAGAGTTGATTCATCATTATTAGGCCATTCATGCTTTATGTTGCAGTATGTGTTGCTTGGATGAGTCTTGGCCAACAATGTTACTGTGTTTAATAGGGCGCAGGCGGAAACCAATAATAGAGGGGTCATTTAAGCCAGTAGAGTTTGGAACAAAGAGATGGTAGTGCTATGGCTTATTAATTTAACTAAGAAGCTCTCACTTTTTGCAGCCTGACTTTCAGTAAAATGTTTTACTGCTTCAACTACATACAGTATAACTACAAATGCAAGAACCAGTCAGGGGGATTGTTCTGAGCTTCCTCAGGGTTGAATTAGCCTTCAGGCAAGGAGGAAGGGTGTCCTCTTTTGGGTCCAAGAAGTATATTCAAGACTAGTGATTGTCCTGGAAATGTTTTTTGTCTCCAAGTACAAGCAAAACAAATCCGTCCCCGTTCCTCCTCTAAAAACACATTGCAAATGGGATGGTATCAATGACAGCTATATTTCACACACAGTATGAAGAAATCGCACTGAGTCTGGCTGAATGCAGAGTGCTACACAGTCACATCTCACATTTGCTGTTCTGTTAATGGGTGTCTGGCATATATCTGACTCAAATATACACAGTCTGCTGCTTTGCCAGTGGAACAGACCGATAAGTGCTAAAGAAATATGTTTCTGACAATCGCTCTAAATAATTCTGGTTGTGCTTATAAATAGAACTCCCAAATCGTTTGTTTTTTAATATGCATTAAACTGTTATTTACAAGTATGAGCGAAATACAAAATGAGCAAGGAGTTTAACCAAAAGTTTAGTGAAACGGACTTAATAATGCATAATGCACCTTGATAGGAAAATCAAGAAGATAGATAGTATGTATTCTAATAGACTTTGAACCTGTTAAAACTGAAGAGTCTGCCATCCGTTCTGTAAAAGATCAGGACCCTGTGGCAGCTCTTGGCCAATAAGGTGGAGTATAGCTGCAATGAAGATGGCAAACAGGGTGGGTGAAATGATGCATCTCACCCACCCCTGTTTCCAGAGCGAAAGGCTCAGATTCAAAGAGCTCTGTCTCTGTCATCATGTCATGCCTCAGTATACAAATGTATTTATCATGGCAGCCATACCTTGAGAGTATGCTCCAAAGAACCTGATCAAAAGCCTTCGTCAGGTCTGTGAAGGCCATTTACAGAGGAAATCCTTGTACCCAGCATTTTTCTTGCAGTTGGTGTGCAGTGACGATCATGTCCGTTGTTCCTCTGGATAGGTGGAAGCCACATTGTGATTCTGGAAGTACTTCCTCAGACAGTGGAAGCAGGCCACAAGCAAGGACTTTCCCTGTAGTTGAAAGGAGCGAGATGCCCCTATAGTTTCCAACTTTTCCAGCTGTGTCTCCTTTCTTAAATATGGGGACAGTCTGGGCATCCTGGAGCTCTTTGGAAAGCTCTTCTCTTTGCCAGACCTTGAGAAGTAGATATGCTGATGACAATGCTATTGTTGCACACTCCCCAAAAGACCTCCAGGACATTGGGAATGCCTTTACCAAAGCATACAGAGCCCTGGGTTCAGCCTTAAACATCAAGAAGATTCAGGTTTTCTACCAATCACCACCCAACCAGTCATTAATCCAACCCACCAGTAAAGTGGACAATACTACGCTGAAAAACGCTGACCACTCCACCTATCTCAGCAGCCTTCTCTCCTCCAATGCTGACATAGACTCTGAGGTTAACCATCACCTGAGCTGTGCTAATAGAGCTTATGCCAGACTCAGAGAAAGAGTCCTTGACAACAGAGACCTGAGAGTTCAAAGGAAGCTCCTGGTCTTCTAAGCTGTGGTCCTCCCTACCCTGCTGTATGGATCAGAAACATGAACCACCTACAGCAGACATCTAAGAGCCCAGGATCAGTTCAATTCCAACAAATCTTGAGGATTAATTGGATGGACATATTCACCAACACCAGCATTTTGAAGGAATCAAATACACCTAGTATTATAAGCATCATAATGCAGCACCAACACCGATGGACTGGCCATGTCATCTGCATGTCCAACAACCATCTCCCAAAGCAGATCCTGTAATCTCAGTTAAAAGAAGATAAGCAAGCCCGTGGTAGGCCAAATAAATACTTTAAGAACATCAAGACATATCTGAAGAAGTTCAACATCGTGTCCTGCAACTGGGAGGATCTCACTATGAACAGACACTGCTGGAAAAAAAGCAGTGCAGGAAAGGGCAGGCAAACCACAAAACCGAATTCCTCAGTGCCTCTGAGGAAAAGCACCAACTCCATAAGGATAAAAAGAAAACCGCTCCATCAGCGCTCATCACTTCTACTTTGCCCACACTGCACCAAAATATATTCATCGTGGATTGGTCTCTACAGGCATCTGAATACCAGTCAGTTCAAAGACCCTACAGAGAGGACAGTCATATTTGTCTCGTGTGACCGCTGATGAGACATAAAGGCTTTTTTTTTAATGGCTTAACCCTGAGTATTGGCATACAATTATACCAAATGATCCTTGAAAATTAGATGAAATGTCTGAATAGTACACTCAAGCCTTACCCTCAAAACGGCTGCTCAGAGATTGAAGAGTGACATTTGTGTATAACCTTTAGCTGCTGCTGGCTTTACTGAAATACTGGGCATGACCAAGAGGGTCAGCATCATGGTGGAAATGTTCAGGGTTGAATATTTTCTTTTGAAATTGTGCCACAGTGTTCTGAATGAGCTCAGCTTGTGGAAGTACATGTATCTAATGCTCTCTTCACTACAGCATAGATATTGAAAATTATTTCATAGTAAAAAAATAAAATAATACTCCTTAAAAAGAAATGTTTTATTTGCAGTAGGGTTCAAGATCTAGTGGGGGGTGACCAGAAAATTGTGAGACCAATTGCCAGGAATGCCATACACTGACATTACAGTAGACTGATAAACTATACCTTAGAAACTGTTAAATATTCTCCCACAATATGTCTCTTCTTAATGTATGCGAGATACTGAGGTTCTAGGCTTTGTGAGGTTTTGTAGACACCCCTACTGTGCCATCCATATGCTCCTGTACTGTTAATGTTGGCCTAACGCGTTGATTTTGGACTCTCCTCAACACCTCTTGGCACAACAGTACAGACAGACAGGCCGGACTGTGAACGACTGCCAGCATTCACTTTCACCATGAGCCATGTTACTCTGCTTCCTATCATAGCCACTTTAGTCATGGTTTTACACCTTTGTCCCTAATTAACAGTACACATGAAAGGTTTATAAGTGAGCAGTTGCATTTCCACTGAAAAATAAATTAACACCTCACTATTTATAAACCTAATTGTTTATTTTCTTTGAATAAGTTCCTGGCTTTTCCTGTGATGCTTCTATAAACCTTATAGTCAATATGAGGACACTGTGGAATGCAATCATTACATGATTAAAGCAAAAAAACAAAAATTCTCTTTCTTTGATTTCAAAATGCCATCATTCTGAATAATAACAGATTTTACTATCATTATCCAGAATGTGCCAAATGTATAAGAGTTCTTCTATCTACTATCTACTATCTACTATTATCTACAAATGAACATAACGACAATGTATTGCTAATTTGATTGGACGTGGGGCAGATTTTTTCCCCCCAGTCTTTCACTGACTTGCACAGCCTAAGAAGTGCAGACCGATTCCTTAGGTATTCTGGATGTTTGATCAATTCAGCACCTCAATTTGGTGTAAACATCACTCAGTTGCATACTAGGTTCATCTGCCTGAATTATTGCATTCATAACGAATAAAGCAAACAACTTAGTCATAGCTAGTGAATGCGAATCAGAAAGATGGCATGTCATCACACACAGAACGTCACTTAATTTATAGAAACCATAAAATATAATGCCTAGCAAAACAAATAAAATACCCCATTTGCCAAATCCAGATCCATTGCCATGTGTAGAAATGTGCACTTCAGGAATTAGTCGATATGAATGCTTTCCTTGTGTGCTCACACATGTGAGTGAACATGTTTATACATATATATAAAATCTGCTTATTATATCTATAAATCTGCGAGTGATTTCTGCCACTAAAAATATCCCAAGAAATCTGTCCACTGTTTTTAATGCAATGATGATTTGACTGAATTTTGCAGCCTCTTGATAATCCCCGCATTGTAACACAAGCTTGTTTTATACAGTATATGTGCCGCTCATTGCCAGTTTACTGTTAATGTCCATAATGATACTAGGAATACGATATTTAACACCCTAATCTTATGGCTTATTTTACTCACAAAATGTAGAGCCCATAGTGTGTTTGGAAAAAAGCAGGAAAGAGGATCATATGCAGATTTTACTGCACCTCTGCAGACCAGTCCAGTGGGGCTATGCTTTACAAAGCCTAGAGGTGTCTCAGCTGTTTCAGACCATAAAAACTCTCTCTTGCTGTCTCTCTCTCTCTCTCTCTCTCTCTCTCTCTGGGGCAACGGTTAACCATAATGAAATGCAAGCCTATCTGGAGCTGTCATTCTGATGGGTGCATTTTAATTACATCTGCTAAAAATCTCTCGACGCAGCGTGAACGAGCTGCATCCCTCTTTTTCAGTTGAAGTGCTGCGAGTGTTATCATTTCTGCTTTTTTCTATAGCATGATTGTGTCCATGGTGCACTTCTGATCAAGACAGATGGTGACATCCTAGTCAGACAAACTCCGAACATCTTGCAGAGCACCATTAAATCCATTATTTAAAATGTAAATAATACGACACAACCAGGACTCATGACTAAAGGTGGGATTCATGACTTATATCAATCAAAAGTCAGTGAAAATGTAAGGATGAATTTAGTTAGAGAAGCAAGCAAGGATAGGGGCTGACAGAACTGCAGAGATCCATAGCTCAGATGAAAACCTTTCACAGGACAATCATAGCCCAGACACTCAAAAAAAAAAAACCAAACCCTGGGTTTATGGAGGAGTCGATAGAAGAAAGCCCTCACCCATATGGAGCTCACCAAGAGTCCACATTAGAAAAGAGCCCACATGTGGAAAACATTCCTTATGATGAGAAAAAACTGAACTTTTTTTGGCCATGGTACAAGTATTAAATATGTTGAAAACACCAAAATATTTATCAGTACAGGAACACCATCCCTGCAATGAAGCATGGTGGTGGTAGGATCATATTGTGGGGATGCTTGTCATTAACAAGGCCTGGGAAACTGGGCAGAGTTGCGAGATGGATGGCACTTAAGACAAGGAAATATGCAGCTGTTACTGGGGCCAAATCCAAAGGGATGAATCCTTATGCAAACAACAAATGGCTGCTTTGCTTTTAACCTTTAATTAACCTTTGTTACACAGAATAAAAAGAAAATACACCTTCAGATGTTAGCTATATTGTGGAAATCAAATGGGAAAAAAAAATCCCATTTAAGTCCATATCACTTGCAGGTTGTAACACCACAAAATATGGGTAAGTTCAAAGTGGGTGAATATTTATGCAAGGCACTGTATTTTAGTCTCCCTTACTACAGTATGTCAAAATACTAACTTCATAACATTGTGTTTGTAAATCTATCCTTGTGCATTTTAGGAGTATGTGCTCAGGACTGCTCTTGGCTTTGGGTGAATCCTAGCTATGAATCATGCTCCATGGCACATAGCATCCCCATAATTCCCCTCTTAAGGTTAGAATTCATGCCTGTATCCCTACCAAGAAGGCAGACTGTCTTCCCTGACTGATTTAAGAATTAAACATTGAAGCATAGGTTATTTATAGGGCAGCTGCTGAAAATTTCAAACTCTGCTGTGGGCACAAGAATAGCCTGATAAAGCTCAAACTCTACTATTTTTAACTTATCTTCAGCATAGACTTCGATTGAGAGCTCTGGAGAACATTACATGGGCAGTCGTGGTGCTCTCATGGGCACCTGCACGGTTTATGAACCTGAATGGAGACGAAGTGAGATTGTGTTGTCATCTCACTGCGAAAGCACAAGCTCCATTCCGCTATTCCCATTCATGTCCAAGTGATGCAACTTAATGCCTGGTTTAGCTAGTACAGCTTATAACAGGACTCAATTAGACAGGGGGCTTGTTAAATGGGAATAATTTTTAGGCTGGGACCAGACCCCTACATTGTCTGCAACAATGTTCAAGTAAGCTGTTGCTTTGTTCTCGTTCTGTATTGTACTGTATTGCTGGTGCTTTTCTACTATTCCCTCCATATAAAGGAATCTTAAGAAGGCATATACTATTAATAGGCAGTGGGGACTCACACACTGCGTTCCAAAATGACTTTCCCAAGTGCTTTGTACTGTATGAGCCTCCCTCAGTGTCATGTTTTTGTGTTAATTACTACCCCGGATGAATAGAACAAAAGCATGGTCTTTTCCCCACGCTGTTCAGCGTGGTTGTGAGGAGGGTGACACAGTTCAGTAGAGGGAAGGTCCTTGTGCTGAATAGGACCCTTGTAGGGCTTAGTCAAGTAAAGATCAGGGAGAACAGGGAGAATGAAGACACGCTTTGTCAGCGGCCTTGTGTGCCCTGTCTGTCTATTGCGATCTGGTCACATGAGTGTCCCTGGACTTATATACAGAATCCATGCATTGTGTGGGTTGAAATTCCTCCCTTTACTTTATCTTCTTCCATGCGCATGAAACTCGGATCTAGAGCAGATAGTCTAAAAGGCGAGAGAGAGAATATGCCTCAGAGACTCGGATTAGTTGTAATATGAGTATAATTACCGCAACGGAAAATTTTACTCTTTTTAGCGTACGGAGTACAATTAAATAAACAATTAGTGAAAGTAAGTAGATCACTTGGAGAATAAAACATGATGCAATGTTTTGAAAAAGTCACAGAATGAGCAAGCAAACAGAATGAGTGGCGGGGGTGAGAACATTCAGACTTCTCTGACTTCTCTTAATTCTAATGAGAATTGTTTTTAGCTTCTGCAGCCAGGAGCTTATCATACTAAAAAAAAAAAGTTATTTCATTCCACCCCCGCTTTGTTTCGCTCATTCTCATATCTGACCCGTTCTAATCACAAAAGCCAGCGAGCCTTAGCTGATGACATAATCCATGCTCCTCCCCTGGGAGCATGGCACACTCCCTTTAAGGCAAGTGCACTGGCATGTAGTCCTTCAACTGGACATTCGGCCATGTATGTCCTTAGCTAACGCACCACGGTGTGCTTCATATCAGTATGCGTGAAGGCCATCTAGAGAAGCTGTTGCAAGAAGGTGCTTTTGTAAGCTGGTAGGTACTTTTATCTTTGATGCTAAGCTTTTGTATTGGGCTAAAGAGTACAACTGGGAAAGGAGGGAAGAGTGAGATACTGAATATTAAAAATATATCCTGTCACCACTGGGGCTGGTTAAAAAAGATTTCTACTTATTTATTTGATAGAGCTTGAAGTATCTAGTCAAGACTGTTGACCTTCTAATACAATCACATGAACATGTAACAGGATGCATGTGGCAAGAAAATCTATAGTCTGTAATAAATTGTGCAAATATTATATTTTCTTAAACCAACTTGTATCTTGGGTCCAATAATAAACCCCTAAGTAATGATTGTGCTTTGGTTTCCATGAAAATGCCCTTACAAGGAGAAAAGTATGTGAAGTTCTGCATTCCCAGGACAGCGCAATGGGAACTTGGCTCCATATAGTGGAAGAAGTGCCTGGGTTTTTTCTGCTTGACACTGATTATAATGCAAGTGGGTAGTGCGCATTGAGTTTTTTATTGTTGATTTATGGGTTTTCTGCTTCATAAATCACTGTTAGATTATGCCGAATATGTGGTATGATTTACAGAGACTGAGTTTTACAGATGAGTTGAAATAATTACACACTGACAGGAAAGTCCTAATCATATTAAAGTGCATCGGTCATATTCTGCCACCTGCTAGCTTTATTGTCTGCTATTGCTAATGGAGGTAAGTTAAGGTCAAAGATTGCTGCAAGCACAGACATCTGTGTATTAAGCTGCAGATTATTTTTCAAAGAATCTACAACGCCACTGGTTGATTTTGATCCTTTTAAAGCCTTTCTGTTCAGTTATTACTGATGCAGGGATTGTCATTTGATTTGGGGGCGTACAGTGCCTTGCATAAGTATTCAAAGTATTTGGACATTCTCAGTTTTTGTGTAGTGTTGCAATCTGGAAAGAGCATAGATTTATTTGGAATTGTATGTCATAGATTTGCACAAAATAGTCCATAATGTCACAAGGGACAAAACATTGTTTTCAAAATTATGTACAAATAAAAAAGTAAAGGATTTCATTGGATTAATATTACGGTAATTACTTTTGCTGTGAGCCTGTAAGTAAGCCATCATGAATCCAGTTGCCTTAACAAGTCACATAATTAGTTTAATAATGTCTGACAGTGTACAATTTACAAATCACATGACCTTAAAATAAAAAAAGACCTGTTTCTGGAAGACCCCAGGGTAGGAGGAAATCATGAAGACCAAAAAACTATTAAAACAATTCCAAGATAAGGTTCCGAAGAAGTAACAATCAGGGTTGAATTATGAACAATTATACCCATTATTGAAAAATTAGAGGAGGCAATTCATCAAACCCCAGTGATCATGTAAAGAAATACTTGTCAGAAAAATACCCAGATGCCTAAGGGAAGTGCTGAAGAAGCTGGACAGATCGACAGCAGAAATGGGAAATACTGATTTATGGAAAAGTGCTAAGAAGAAAGATGAATAGGGGTAAATCTAGATCAAAAAGACAAACCCAGATCAAATAACATTTGGAATTTGCCAAAAGGCATGCATGAGACACATCAAAAATGGTCTTTGCTCCAGTGTGATGAGAACATTTTACCCGTAGCAAAATACTATCTGTGGCAAAAATAAAAAATGCTCAACAGCCAGATGCGTAATACTGTCAGCTCTATGAAGCTACATGGTGATTGAACAATGATGTTGGCATGCTTTTCATCAGCAAACCTGGGGAACTCTTCTGGTCCACAAGTGGCCGTAACTTGAGACAGAGATTTACCTTTTACTAGGACAGTGACCCTAAACAAACACCCAAAGCTACACTGGTGTGGTTTTAAGCCGAGAAGCAGAAAGTCTTGCAATGCAAAACCCAAAGCTGACAGCTGTGAAAGCTGTGATAAGACTTGAAAATTGCCATCCACCCTCAAAGAGCAATTTTGGACAAAAATGGCAGAGATTGCAGGAAGAAGGGGCAAAATATGCAGGATTGAGATGTAACTTACCTCAAAAGAGTCACAGATGTAATTGCAGCAAAAAGTAGTTCTACCAGTATTCACTTCAGGGAGTGGATATGTCCTGTCAAAATTTTGTTTTTTTATTTACATTTTTAGGTGGCACAAGGTCACAGTGCGTACCGTTGCTATTGTCTGTACCAGGGATCCCAGTTCAATCCTGGGCATGGATTACTGTCTATAGGGTGTTTTATATGTTCGTCCCATGTCTGTATAGGTGTCCCCCATGTTCTCCAGGAGTTCCCCCACCCCAACCTTTAACAGTAGGTGTGTTGGCTACTCTGCATCACCCCAGAGTGTGAATGAATGTGTGAATGTGTGTGTTTGGCGCACTGTGTTGAACAGCCCTCCAAGCTGGGGTATATTCCCACCTCGTGCGCAGTGTTCCCAGGATGGGTCAAATGTGCTGCAAGCCTGGATGAAGTAGTTGCTAAAAATTGAATGAATGAACGAATATACAGTCATTTTTGGTCTTGTTGTTGTTGCTGCTGCTGCTTTTGTTGTTGTTGTTGTTGTTAAATGTAACATTTTGGACTATTTTGTATAGCATAACATTCCAAAAAAAATCCATTTTAACTATATGAAATGTGGAGCAATAATTATGGGGAATTTTATTAAGCCTGAATTCTTCCTGAGTATGGAAATTAGTCTCACTTAGCATTTTTGCTACAGGGTTATCAGATCAGAATGAATTGCACTCCTCTACCAGCATGTATATGTGGGTGTGTGTTATGAGAGATGGGCTATTAATTTGTTGCTTCAGTGCATTCAGGGGGGTTGAAGCACAGTGTTTCTGACCTGCCCAGACTCTCAACTCTGTAATTAATGTGTAGGCATACTTTCCAAATATCTGTAATTGTCCTCATCCTTTCCCTGACTTTTAATCAGGGGAGGAGCAAGAGCTTTTTGGTCATCTTTGATGTGATTTTTGAATGTGACTTCTTATTCCGTGGGTTTTTTTCCTTTCAGGAGAGGATTGATGATGATTAAAAAAGCACTGCGGACTAGAGATTACCTGTGTCTAGGTCTGTGTGATAACTTGGTCCTCTCATTGAGGTGTGATTTATAATCTTCAGCTCTTGTTCGAGATGACAGCACAGTACAGCTCTCTCTGTCACTGTCTCTTTCCTTCATAAGTTATAGAGGAACCAGGATGGAAACGCAGCAGTGGTGGAACTTTGAAAAATTCTGTGTCTTTCTCTGCATTAGTTGGAGAGGTACTTTTCTGCATCTAATATCCATTTATTCTGGAGAGAAAGACTCAGGAGGTCATCTTGCCTCTAGTGGTTTGCCCAATTCTTAATAGGTTCTCTTCATCTACTCTCAAAATTTGAGCATGTATCTCCAATTCTGATGTTTTAGCTGAGTGGTCAGATAAAGTGCTTGCTGAGAATTCCCCAGCGTTCACCTAGGGCTCCTCTCTTTTTTGGCTCTGCTTATTCATTCCTTCTGCTGAATTGTGAAAACAGGCTGCATCAACACCTGCGGTAAGGAATGGAAAGTGATGCAGATGCTTAAACCCTGTACAGTTAATGTTTACAGCCGACAAACTCTTTAGCTACATCACTGATCATAGCAGACCTTGCTGATGATGGAATATGGGCTCCCTGCTTTCACACAGTATGTGCATTTACGACTGTGATGACCTATATACAGTGAAAATACAGTATATATCACAAAATAATTCTACTGACATATTAAATGATTTGGTCTGCCCAGTGGACTGGGCATCTTACAAGCATGCTAAAATAGTGCACAAGAAGGTTGTTTTCAAGGGGACTTAAACCATTTTGTATATTCTCAACATGTAGTGGTGTTTTATTGGAATGCATTTGGGCACTCTTTAAGATATTTCGAAATAGAATAAAAACCAGTTGCTATTTGTTATCATTGGCCTTTATTAATGTTGACTTTCCTTGGAGGACACTCGTATTCTTCTACTATAACCTTTGCAAACCATGTGATCTTGGACTTTGCGTTTTGCTCAGGGGAATTGCAAGATTATTTTTACTAAAGTGAAATTGTAATACTACAGCATACAAAGATATTGTATACAATTGCATGTGTTCAACTTTGTGGTAACGGTTTGTGGTAACCACATATGAGTGCGATGGTCAAGTGTCCACAAACTTTTGCCACATAGTTTATTTCATCAAATGCCTAAATAAATAAACAAATTCATCCATCATCCATCTCCGTTTAACGGCCAGTTTTCCAGGACCACCGGGGTTGGCCGGTGCACCATAGAACCATGGTGACTCTTGTGGCATAGTGTTTTACGGCCGAATGCCCTTTCTGATGCCGACCCTCGGGACTCACGCTCACACACACATCTACACCTACAGGGCAATTTAGGGTAGCCAATCCGCCTGTCTTTGGACAGTGGGAGGAAACCGGAGTACCCGGAGGAAACCCACGCAGACACGGGGAGAAACGGCAAACTCCACACAGAAGGGCACCTGTGCAGAACCCGGGGCTCGAACCCAGGACCTTCTTGCTGTGAGGTGACAATGCTAACCACTCAGCCACCGTGCCGCCCAATAAATGAATGAGTGAATGAATGAATGAATGAATATTCAGCCTAGACTTAAAGATAAAACACTAATTGAAAGGCTGAGGACTTTGTAAGAGAAAAAAAAAGCTCTGTCCCCTGCTGTAGTTCACATTCATCTGGGTACGGTACAGTATGTATAAAAACCTGCCCCATTAATGAAACCAGACATCATAAGAGACCAAAGGTTCACTTATGTAGAGTGGGGTGAGACCACTCAGTGCTTTGAAGGTCATTAGTAGTATGTTATATTATAATCAGTGTTCAATTGTACTGGCAGCCAATATAGTATGATTCAAATAGGGGTAAAAATGTGTATTCTGTGCTAACTGGAGCTTTTTGTTCACCCACTGGAACAAGCTTTCCAACCTAGGGCTTATAAAAGTATGCACTATTTTTCTGCATCGTGTAATGACATCATATATTTTAGCTTAGAAATATCTGTGATGTTAAAGAAAGCCAGTGGTGGTAATGTTATTTACATGAGTTATATCAAGTGAGATATTGGAGTCAATAATCATGCCAAGTTGAAAACATAAACATATAGCATTCAGTGTCTAATTTGTTTTGCACATTCCCCAGCATTATTAAGGTGGTGTTTGTCACCTGGTTTTGTTGAAACATACAACTGTGTGTCATCACCATAGCAGTGGCAGTTAATACCACCATTATCAATAATTATACATAGCTTTAGCAAATACACAAATACAGTGAAAAAAGCAGTGGCCCAAGAACTCTTGTGGAAGTCTTGTGGAACACCAAACATGACCTTTATATTTATCACCATTTGCCTTTAGAAGTTTTACATAATCTTCCTTCAAATGAGTCAGATTTGAAACAGCAGTGAACCATTCCCTTAAATTCAGCAAAGATTTCTAGGCTTTCTAGAAGAATTTTTAAATCTATAGCATCAAAAGATACACTGACATTGCTACAAGCAAGGAGACACAATGCTGATCAGAGGCCGGGAATAGGTCATTTACTACTTTCACCAGTGCTGTTTCAATACTGCTATGAGGCCTATACCCTGACTTAAAGATTTAATAGATGTAATTCCTGTGCAAGTATGAAATTAGCTGCTGAGATACAAGCTCTTCTGTTATCTTGGAGATAACGGAGATGCTTGATACTGGCCTAGGTCAAGGTGGGTTTTTAATCATTTGTTTGATATTTGCTAGTTGCTTGTTTGTTAATTTTGCTAGGTATAGGGTCTAATACACAAATTGAGGCTTTTGAGGAGGAAATCAGTGAAATTAATACCTACTTCAGACTACTTCTTCTTCAAGCAGCCAAAATTATGCCTTATTATTATGCAAAATTAAGCCTTTTCTTATGTCATTTGTTTTGTCTAGATTACGATGACATCTTTTCTTCTGTGTCTAAATAGGTTTAGATTTTAATTCCATTAAATTAGACTGAATTCAACACGACCTTGTGTGCACTGTTTACACACGTCTCCGAGCTCGACATGCGGAAGAAGGCAGAGAGAGACTGGTTGCAGGAAGCCTGACAAAGAGATTGAACCCAAATCGGATCGAATCGGATCTCATAAATTATCTCTATAGTAGCCTGAATTCTATAATGGTTAGATACACTAAACCGAGAACGGTTCACCCTTTTGCATGGGCAGTTTGTCTCAGAAATAAGAAGTGTATTCACAAGCAAGTTTACAGTCACGGGATCGGATGCAGCGAATCCCAGGCTAAAAGCACAGCAGGTGAATTAGTCCCATCACGATTAAGCTACTTGTGTGCCTCAGCCTGCAACACCAGCCACTTGTTAGTTCATTGTCCAGCTTGTCATGCAGTACATCCATCCAGCCTCAAATTCAGTCCATCTTCTCTGCTGGTGCCATTACTTTGGTTTCTCGCTCTGTGTGCCCCATCCCTGCTAGTTTATGTCCTGTTTCTACTCATACACCTGGATCAAGCTCAGCCTCTGCTTTTTCTACAAACTTAATTGCTCCATCTAGCCCATTCTGATTATGGCTATGCTTGCCTGCAAATGCTGCTCCCTTTGTTCTGCAGGTCTGAAAGAAACAACCATTCACAATGTTCTTCAACACTACTTCAATCAATTAAATAAAAATATTAAGTTAAAAAAATGTTACATTGTCTGATCTGTATATGTGTTTAGCAGCGGTTCGGTGAATTCTGCTAACTACATTATCTTTCTGTATACATTGCTTATGTTAAACTGGGAAGAATATGGGCTTGGCAGACTACTGACTTATCAGTAGTACCAGTATTATATTTTCACACCTAAATGCAATGTTAATATGATTTCTACTTAAACTTGGCCCTTAGGTTACTACACTGCAGTAAATCTCGCAATCTTGTTCACTGCATTCTTGCAGAGGCTGTGCACATTCTCTCTTCAAAGTCCCCTGTGTAGGATTGAACTGTTTTATTTGGACTGCCTGTCTCTGCTCATGTTCCTAGTTTAGCTTCTGTATGTGTTCATTCTCTTCACTCAGCAACTGTTTTGTTCTTTGTTTAATCTTTGTTCTGGTTCCATCAGTCTGAGTTGGTTCCCTCTGTTAGCTCAGTTTCTGTTTCTACTTCTCAGTCAGTCTCTGTCTGAGTTTCTGCATGCTTCAATTATCTGTTCTGGTCCTGCTCTTTATTCCTGCTCTGACTTGAGCTCTTGTGAGAACTTTCAAGTTCTCTGTTGGCAGACTAGTTGCTGTTCCATAGCAAGTGTCAGGATTGTCTCCTATCTCTGATCCTTTACTCATCTCAGCCCTTACCTAAGTATGCCACTTAGTATATCCTCTGTTTCTGAGCTTTCACGCTTACTGCCACTATTAGCCACTAAGAATTCCTCACTGTCCGGCTCAGCACTGTTAATATCAGCCCCTGAGCCTCTGTTAGCTATGTATATAAAATTTCCATGTATACTGAACAAAAATATGAACCAAAGGCGTTTCAGAGAATTTGGCAGTACATCCATCCGGCCTCACAACCGCAGACCACGTGTAACCACACCAGCCCAGGACCTCCACATCCAGCATGTTCACCTCCATGAT
>JAQLOM010000006.1:4250476-4264556 GCA_030068315.1 Chrysichthys thysi
GGCTAATTGGCTACTCTAAATTGCCCGTAGGTGTGAATGTGAGTGTGAATGGTTGTCTGTCTCTGTGTGTCACCCTGAAGTGGATTGGCGACCTGCCCAGGGTTTAACCCCGCCTCTCGCCCGAAGTCAGCTGGGATTGGCTCCAGCTTCCCCCCCCGCGACCCTGAACAGGATTAAGCGGCAGAAGATGAATAAAGTATAGTTATAATTATAATGATAATTTAATAAACATTATCATTTTCATTGAAAAGTAATAATAATAATAATAATAATAATAATAATAATAATAATAATAATTCTTAATAACAATCAGACAGTTATCCATTATGCTACATTCTGATTCACAAGCTGTATATATATATATATATATATATATATATATATATATATATTTATGTGCATGGCCTGTAGTTCACTCTAAATCAAACATGAAAGGCTCACCAGACGTCTCAACTGTTGTTGCTAAAATGTATGTCTAGGTATACACTGCAATTGCGCTTCTTGCAGCATGTCCTGTATATTAATGCAAGCTTTAGCACTGAATATTTATTAAATGCAAATGTATCAGTAATGACAGTGTTTCTGTTAGCAGAGTACCATACTTTCTACTCAGAGCTAATTCATGTGTCGGATGAGTACCGGCAGAAAGTATATAAAGTCTCAGTTCCAACTTATCTCATCATGTCCCACTGGAAAGAGTTTCGTGGAATATAGACTGGCACTGCCATGCTGTGTCTCCAAAGCCATAGAGCCAGAGTCATTTTTTACTGAAGAACACCCACCTTCACTCCTCTAATCCAAGCCAGCGAGCCATTAAACTTGCACGCCTCAATTATTTGGCTTTATTGTTGTTTGTTATTTATTACGGAACACCTGAACACCTGCCCATTCATGATTAGATATTCATCTAATCAGTTGTAAAGAGTGCTTATGACATAATATCCTTCATTTCAGTTCAGCCCAGTCTGCTCATTGTCATATGACCTCTCTGATCAACACGGGCGTACAATTCTACAGACCATCCACTCACAATATTTTCGCAGTATTCTGTGTATCGTTGCGTGTGAAATTCCCAAGAGGTCAGAGGTTTCAGAAATACTCAAACCAGCCCATCTGGCATCAACACTCATGCCTCGGTTAAAATCCCAGAAATCCCAGTTTTTTCCCATTCTGGTGTTTGACGTGAACGTTAACTGAAGATCTTGACCGATATTTTCCATGATTTTATGCCTTGTGCAGCTGTCATATGATTGGCTGTTTGGATAAATGCCTAAATATGCAGGCGTACAGGTCTTCCTATTAAAGTGGACATTGAGTATGTACTGCATTCATATCTTGCATATGATTTTCTCATGAAATGGTTGAATGATTTCAGAACGTTTGAAAGGTTTGAATGTTTGTTTCCCTTTCCTTTATTTACTGTAAATGGAACTATCATAATACCCTCGTGATCCCTGTATTGAAAAGTAGTTGTGAAAGAAAAGTGTAACCAGATGAGCGTAGCACGAGACACACCCTGGGGGAAAGGGCTTTGAGAGATATGTTCTTTATATTTTCTGCACAGTTGGTTCATGGAAAAATAAAGCTCCCATTTCTACCCTGCTTATTTTGCTACAGAGGATGCGGTGTACATAGGGATTATTCTTGGCTGCACCTGAAAGTCAAAAAGCCATCCACAAGGTGATCGTATGAACTGTTTGCACAACCTTTTCTCCCTCCTCAGGAGGACAGGTACTATATCTGTTTACCAGTGACCGAGAGCTCTACTTAAGAACTACAGAGATCAACACACCCTGATGGGAGGTGCTCATGAGACGGTGTGGTGTCTGTATTATGATCTTTTGCTTGTAACATCATGGTAACAGACACACTGTAAAAACACTCTGCTCACCTAAAACCAATGGCAGAAACAGGCACTTGCGTAGATTAAATGTGTTCGTTTTCTTGTGCAATTATCTGACTCCGTTTCGGTTTACGTACTATAACTGACTCCAAAGCGCTTTAGGGAAATATTGGAAAAGTATTCTCTCTCAAAGATCAGGTTTCTAAAATGTGCTTAGCTTTATATAAATCTCTTGATCTGTAAGGCAAAGCTTGGTTGATGTGATTTAGCGGTTTATTTTTAAGCATGTCCTGTGCGATCCAGTCTCAGAGTGGTTTAATTTTAAGCATTACTTCACGAGCGCAGCAGGTTCCTCGGAACATGAAAACAGTAGGCTTTTCAGTTGCTTGTCAGAGGTTTATTTAAACGTCGAGCAGATCATTATATTTTACTCTGTCTGGGCATTTATTTAAGTTACTTCAGAGGTTTGTCCGTTCTGGGCTACTGCAGTGGTGCAAGATGGCGCCTCGGTGGAAGTGGACCCGCTCCCCATGTAGATAAAAAGGGCTCATTCTAAGCTTATGAAGACCCAATGATTCGCAGGAGCAGGTAATTCATTAACACTATTGAAAACATACCTAGGAATATTATATTCCATTTCTGCTCACAGTTCCACCCAAAATCCTACAATGTAGATCTTTATGAATGACGTGTCATATTTTTTAATCAATTTATAGGTTTATTTATTCTTGTGGAACATATGTGAAACAAATCAATTCCCCTTATTACTTACAATATAACAAGCATAAGCAATCATCACCTCTACAAGCCGGTTTTTTCTCACTTGACATTAAAAAGATGCAGCTTGTCTTGTTATTGAGAAATTATAAAGTATAAAGTCCTCTCTCGTGAAGACTCTCTCATGGCAGAAAACCTATTGCTAAGACTTCTTACATAAAAGTTATTGAAACATCTTCGACCAGGAAGCGTCACCATATTAATGAGTATACGTTTTTCTTTCACAAGTAACAATATTTGGGATTTTTTTAAACATTCATTTGGGCATAAATGATCAGGAGCACCTGCTATCCCTGTAAATAATTTGCTAATATAGATATGATAACACATGAGAAAGAGTGAATTAATATAACCCTGTGATTTTGCTTTGCAGTCGATTGCAGTGGTACACCTGCAATTTATAAACACCTTCTGAACATGTATGTTATGATTGTTATGACAACACATAAGTTCACTATCACGTTAAAATGTACGGCTGAATTATACGAAATTAATGCCGACATCTAGTTTATCAAGCTTAGTTTATTTCTATTTAAAAAAGAAACATATAAAAATTTTTTAAAAAAGGAAAAAAATACATACGTGTATGCATAAATATTACTGTTGGCATCATGTCCTTTAAGACAGTGTAGGGATTTTTCACACCTTGCATGACCCTATAACCAAAGATCATTTGTCGTGTTTTTTTTGTACAGAATAACATCACACAGCGACAGCTGAAGTAAAATCTCTCTTCATCTAAAAAACAAAACAAAAAAAATAAACAAAAAAGAAAACAATACAGGAATCAACACGGTGCAACCTACTTCAGAGCATGTAAAAATCCAACAGTCTAGAAGTATTAGAGTATACAAAGTGAAATAGACAAATAAAATGTCTACATATTGCTTGAAATATATCAAATTGAAATCCAGGTGGACAGTGATGTGATCCAACACACATCAAACACTTAAATAGTTTTTCAGGCAGTCTAGTCACCTTTTTGAAATGTGCTCCTAATATCGAAGGCCAACACTATGCGCAAAAGACGAGTCCAGCAGCACGAACACAGACCGGGTTTACAATTTGTGGCATGAGATTGTCAATTTAACCCTTTGTCCAAGACAATTACAATGTAATAACTTTGGTACAACATTAACAACACCACTAACGACGAACAACAAAAGTCAAGCTGTCCTTATTAAAGGACCAGAATGTGGTATAGTGTTGCATCTTTGTGAAATAAAAAAAATAATCAATACAACCATGTCTCGACATTTGCATCTTTCCTTAAATGACTGTCATGGCATGTTTACTACAATATAAAAGAAAAGCAACGCATAGACATACATTGCACACAATAAAAACAGTGAACTTCAATTAAGAAACAGACGTTGTTTAAAAATCTGCACCCATATCCTGGAGCCTCATAAAACAAGGTTAGGAAAGGACCACTGAGGATTGGACAAGTCCGAGACCTTTAGTGAAAAATGGTGTTTTCAAAACACTGACTAAAGCATCAAATTATAAAAATTCACACATCAACTAACAATAAGGCATAATGTATAACTGGAAAGTGAATCTTCAGGTTCAGCTACAGTCTTGAGCATGCAAATCTCTGGCAAAGAAATAATTGTCCATCCTTCAGGCTACAGCAGCCACGCTGTCACAGTTCTGAGTGCACTCTGCTTCAGGTTTGGCAGATGAGTCGCGGGTTTTGTCCCGGCAGGAAAGGGCAGAGAGTAGGAGTTGCACTCCACCCAGCAGCACGCAACTCCCACTGAAGTAGAAGGCCAGGTCATAGGACAGCATCCAGTCGTAGAACCAGCCTGCAGACAGCAATAACAATTCGTCAGAGCAATCACATGGCAGCAAGCAGGATACACGGGGCAGAGTAATTTTATCTTGGAAATTTGCATCAGGTTTTAAAACGCAAACCAACAAGTTAATTAAAGGACAAGCACACAGACAGACAAGTTAATAAATTAGCTATGAACCGGTTTTCTGGTGTAGGCAGTGGAGGTAACAGTACTGGGTGAACCATAAACAGCCCTGCGTACCTACAACAGGGGGTCCAAGCATGATCCCAAATCCACCGAAGAACATCAAGATCCCATGGGCTTCAGGGAGCCGCTCTATGCCAACCACCTTGGTGGTCATGTAGGGTGTGACAGACCAGTTCCCTGAGAAGAAACCCAGCACTACTGACAGCACCTGAAGCCCTACGTAGTTCTTAGTGATAGGGATCAGCAGCAGCGCCAATCCGCTGCCCACCAGCGTAACACCATAGAGACATAAGCTGTTCATCCAGCGGATGTCTGTCACCATTCCTAGCAGTAGCTTCCCAATGCCCCCTGCAATAGCAAATATTGAGACCAGAGGGACAACGCTGATGTCCTCAATCAAGCCCTCACTTTGGGCTACGTCCTCCAGGAAGAGCAGTGGAGGAAACGCCCCAACAGTGTAGAGAAAGAGTGCCAAGCACATGGCCACAAATACTCTATCCCTCATTTGTTCAATAATGGAGTGCAAGTACTCTATGTAGGCCTTTTGCTTCCTCTTTAACAGTCTGACCAAGGTTGAGCAGATCAGCAGTTCCTTTTCAGAAGCAAGTGTGTCTTTGGTCTCCACTGTGATCAGCAGCTCAGTGACACGCAAATCCTTTTTGATGGAGTTGTCCAAGGCCAGGGGCTTTTCACTGAGCTTCTCTTCAGCCTTCTCTACCAGGGCAGCTCTCTGCTTGAGGTAGTATGCTGGCAAGTGCAATGGCCTCATCAGTCCACCACAGGCAATGATGTTCAGTGCAAACGATCCAATAAGCAACAGGCAGCCATCAAGTCCGAAAAGCTCAATGAATTCATTTTGTGCAGTGGCATAAAGAAATCCTCCAATACTTGTACCTAAAAAGTAAGGATGCATGAGTTAAAACTGAAATCCAATGTAGTATTACAACACTTTTGGTGCTATTGGTTAATAACACCACATTAGCTATGTGTTTACCTGTAGTAACAATGCCAAGAGCAAGGCCACGCTTCTTGTCAAAGTACTGGCACGTGATGGTCACAGTAGCAGCATACAAGAGTCCACAGCCTACTCCTGTTTAAAAGAAAGCACGAGGCTATTAGAGGGAAATTATACAAATCCACTAGCAAACTGTACAGTTATCTGCTTTAATGTGATTATAAAGAATGAATGTTTTCACAGATGTCAGCTGACTGTTCTGTCATTTTCCACCCCTTTCCCCATTCCAAATATATTCAACTAACACAAGCTTTTCCTACTATGTTCAATTTAAATATCCAATTTTTTTTTATTTAAAGGATTTCATTTAAATTTCCTTTTCAGCACTAGTGTTCCAATAAGCATAAATGTTCCTCCTAGAATGATCACAGGAATATACCATAGTTCAACCCTGAACAGTGCTGCCAGTGTTAGTACACTGACCTAATTTTACAACCACAAGGCAAGGGATTTCCTCTGCAAACATAAACACAGGACGTACCGACGACTATGCCGTAGGAAAACATCAGAAAGTGGACATTGGGGGCGAAGGCACTAAGCATTAGGCCTCCAGAGATCATGACTCCGCTGAAGATGGTCACAGGCCTGGCTCCAAAGTTTATCACACAGGCACTGCAGATGGGACCTGTGCAAAAAAGACGAATGTCATCCTGTTAAAAACAGCACTAGGGAGATGGTCATAAAAAGGCAGTGGTAAATCTCTATATATAAAATTCTTTTCGCATTTGAAACAGAAATGACGTATGACCACAGGACATACATTGGACACAGGACAGGACACACATTATACGTGCGTATGCCCGGACACAGCATAACTAGCGCTTACATTTTACCTAATCGCTTCGTTTGTGGACGCCATTTTTATATCGTCTTTACGAATCGTTATTATTTGTGTGAGAGTTATTTTACTGATATTGAAAAGAAGTAAACGCCTATTTGGTAAGTAATTATTTAAGAAAACTTTGATCTAAATATGTAAAATTCTTTTCGTGTTTGAAACGGAAATGACGTACGATCGCTATTTGTTGAAAAATAAATAATAATAAATTGGTAATTAACAAACTTATTTTATAAATACTGCATTTTATTTTTTTCCTTTGCACTCAGTGAGCGAAGCCACCGGGAAATCAGTTAGTACTGTATATAATTAAGGGGTTTTTTTTTAGTAAAAGCCAGTACACTATAAACTGAACATGTGCACAAATGTGCTCAGAGGATTCTTTCAACAACATGCTTGGCTAACAATAAGAACCAAATGGTGCTTTAAAAACCACTGGGCTTGCCAGTAGTGTGATGTAACATGTACTAACACATTGCACTTTATTTCACATATCTAACTGCCTGTTTCATAAGAAGACATGCTGGCCAGGTCAGGTCAGGTCTTACCAGTTCAATGGAATTCAGAACATTGTGACATCCAAGCTGCCATTTCTTCATTTTCCTTTGCCAATATAAATGAGTCTATGGGTTAAAAAGTGACTCATCAGCACTAGTTACTGAGTCTGTGGATGGGATTACTGATGCCTGCTTTCGCATATGTTTTCTAAGGCAGTGGATCTGAAGCTTTTTGTAAATGAATTTCAAGGACCCCTTCAGGACAGGTTAATTTTACGCACATAAGCTGTTATATACTATTCAAATATCAGGCTCATTATTCAAACATGTTCAACGATATTCTGTCTATTTATTGGATCCCTGGAGCTTTTTTATTACCAGACATTCCGGTACCAGGAGGACGATTCTCACTCTGACAATCACAGCTATTCCCCAAGGCTCACTGTTGTGTGTAACACTCAGTGCTAACAGTAGCTACCTCATTTCAAAGATCCTCAGTGGGTAGAGTTCAGCACTGGTGTTTACCGTGAATTACTGAAAGGGATTTCCTGTTAAGTACTTAGGCTATTATATGAAACGATGTGCTGAGTATGCAAGCAGCTCTCACAGAGCACCTGCCTACCAAGTGCAAAAATTATGGCTGAGGCTTCGAAGAGTAATTTGCTGCCATATCTGAATGGCTTTCCTTCCTACAGATGTGTGCATAGATGAGTAGCACAGTCACCCCTCCACTTAGTGTAACAAAATTGTTTTTAATTGTATATTTCAATGCGTTTTGATCTAAGATCAGAACAACAACAAATATTAGCTCATTTGAGAAGCTGTAATATGCATATTAAGATTACCCATAATCCATTGTGGGTGTGGCTGATCCTCGAGTTTTACGTGTTAAAGCTTAATTATGGAAATTATTTACATTACGATAATTCATAAATGTGTGTCACATTACAAAGATGCCTTGTGGTTGGTGCTGATCCTTCTCTGGTGATGTCCACCTCTTTCCACTCATGCATCCACTCTGTTTTGGCAATGCTGCTCATCCTCTATGACAGGGGTGTCAAACTCAATTGCACAGGGGGCCAAAACACACTTTAGGTCACGGGCTGAACAAGATAAACATTTATTGAACACACTAAAACTAAACTTTTAAACCTTTTAAAACTGAACATTTTTGAACATAAATATGAATAAAAACAGACAGGAATATTATTCCGGAATAAATCAACTCAAACCTTAAATAACTTATAATATTTTGCTCTCCATAAAAATATATCCTGTCTAAATTACACAAGTTAGAAATAAAGTAAATGTTAAAAGAACAAACATTCAAATTTGTTTACTCTTATGTCATTTTATATAAAAAATAAACTTAAATTTTAAATATCCCAAAAGATTTTGCTCTCCATAAATATATATCCTGTCAAAATTATACAAATTCAAAATATGAACATGCTGCATAACACAACCTGGAAATATAAATAAAGTTTGTGCTTTTCAGCAATAACAAATCAAATCATTCAGTTGTCTCTGCTCTGTCATTTTATTAGCAGCATATTTCACAGCAGCTTCACTTTGTGATTTTGCACGGGTAAAAAACGTCTGCTGAAGTGTCAGATTCTTCTTTAACTCTTCTGCTTTCTGTATCTTCTGCTCTGCATTCAGGTCTTTCAGGTTATCCTGATGTTTTGTCTCATAGTGCCATCTTAGATTAAATTCTTTAATTACGTATACTCAGCCTCCCGTCGGTTTTTAAAGGCTGTTTTCAGAATCAACATTTCTCTTCGGCATCGTGAGGGCTAGCTTCCCAATAACTTGCAGCATCATAAGCTAGACTTGATTAACACAGGAAGTGTTCGGCAACGCAGCTGAAGAGCTGCATTATGGGATCTGTAGTTTATTGTGTTACCAGCGCTTCATATAGCCGGGCCATTAATAATAATATATAAAATGATCTCGCGGGCCGGATATAATTACACGCCGGGCCGGGTGTGGCCCGCGAGCCTTGAGTTTGACACCTATGCTCTATGATGTAGTTGTTGCAATAACAGGAACGATACCTGACATGCACCATCTCCTGCCATGACAAGGTCTCCACACAGTGCCACTGGCGTATTCCCTTTGCTAATTTGAACTGCCTTCCAGGCCTGTTTCTTGCAACTGAACCATCTCCTGAACTGGGAACAAAAAAGAACACTCAACGTTTCATCTGAGTTAAAGCTGGTTGCGTGCTGGGAGAGAAAACTTCTCCACAAGGAAATCGTAATTATTTTTAGCACCAGTGACTCTGGCTGTCTGTTGTAAAACTGCTTGACTGGCTTTCTGCTTAAATGTGAGAACCTGCCACATCTTGTCCCCGCCATGGCATGTGATGTTTCAAAGTACAAACGCTGTATATGGAAGCCAAAATCAGCAAGAGAGCATGATAAATCGCCCAGGCAGTGTCTTGATTTGTACTGTGCAGCACAGCCGTCCATAAATTCATGCAAATATTTCACCTCATAACCAAGGTCGTCCTTCAGGTACTGTATCTTTGGAGTAGCACATGGTGCAAGCTGTCATAGTCTTGGGTTTGATCTTCAGAAATGACAAATAGATCCTCTTTGACTACTATGTTGGGCTCCTCTTCACTGATGGCAATGCCATCGATGTCTTCCACAGCATGGCGGTACAAAATGGAGACATGAAGGGATACCTTGGCAACATCAAAATACTCACTTTGTAGTTCTTGTGGTCTACAGGTGTACCCCTCGGAATAGTCATGGATGCACAGCACGTGTCTCTGTGGCAAGTTTTCTATCAGATTGTCCAGTTGATCCCGCTGCCATCTTGCTGTGACAAGGATACACTGTCAGTAGCTCTTTGAAATACTTAAACAGCTGTGATGGTGGTGTTTCCTTTTGTACAAGGCATATCTTTTTCTTTTCCTGGTCATTTGATAGCCATTTTCCTGTAGGGATGTACTCATAACGTGACCACCGTATAAGACCATCATCAATTAGCTCTTTTGGGTAAAACTCAAATTTGTCAGTGCCAGACTCTCCACACTCACGCTCAATGCATTTCAGCTTGTGGTACTTTTTGCCTTCATCTTTCGGGCAAAGGGTCATCTCTACAGCTTCAGTCAGCGTCTTTGGTACTTGGAGTTTGGCGTGGCCATCACCAGTAGCCATCACCTCTTTGTTAATGATTGCGATACTTCATGCATTCAGTGAAAACCAATTTAATTTCCACATGCTTTCGGCATAAGCATGACCTACGATCTCTCTTTTGCTTGCTTTACAAAAGAACGGTTTGAGATTTTCAAACTTTCTTTGCTTTACCTTGATTTCGGGATGCAGTGTGCAGAATTCCAAGTAAGTTTCTGTCTGGGTCTTTTCAAGAACATGTCGTGGATGGTGTACAGTATGCATTGTTGTTTTCCTGTTCTCTTCTTCATAATGTCGTTCTTGTCCCCTGCTGGACGACTGGCGGTATGACTCCAATAGTCGTACACAATTTTGGCGTTTTCTTCGGGCATTGCATTGCGCTGGATTTGTCTTTTTGTGTAGAGCCAACTCGGTACTTCTCATTTTAGAAATTTTATCATTGCTTTATTGCATTGCTTATGCTTTTTTCTTTAAAAACCAACCAGCTTTGATAGTGATCTTCTGGCTTTTGACCTTTTTAAAATATGTTTTCCTTAATTTTATTAAGGGGTTAGAAAGCACTAAAAGCTGCATGCTTTTCATTTGAACCAGATCGCTTAAGATTTTCAAGACCTTCAGTGATATGAAGGCATTCAGGGCCTTTGATTCTTTTTACCCTTCTGGAGTCTTTATCAGTGCATCATCTTCTAGTACTTTGTGTGTTCTTTGGCTGCTCATGATCGCTTTCTAGATCTCAGCTTTTTTTCTTGGCGAGTCTGGAAGCACTTTTTTGACCTTGTCCGTTGCTTGCTTCTTTGATACCCTGTTATTAAATGCAGAACAGCTGGCTTGCAATAAAACTTTGTAGATCTTCTTTTCTCTGTATTTTCTCACTCTTTCTCAAGTTTGTTCTTTTTATTTTCTTCCTTCTTTCCTCTTCCATTTTTCAATTTTCATCTTTGGTTTCTTTGGCTTCATTTCTTTTTAGGATGGTTGTTTGTACACGTGAGCATGACTCCTTGCTTTCCTGCCATCTCTCCTTGGATTTTTCAATTATCTTTTCACGATTCCTTTCATAATATTCCCTATTTCACGTTTGCTTTTCTTAACTGTGTGGCTTTTTGCCGTGAAACAGCAGGAAATGGTTCTTTCGTTAAATCCATAACCTGTACGGCGTGAACTCTGACCGTAAATGTGACCTCATTAATCACGCGATATTACTGAGGCCTTACGAATAATGCAGGCAGGTAATATTCACGATGAGCCCCTGAAATTGTGCAAAGACCACCCCTAGGATATTGACGTGATTTTCAGTGATAATCCGATGATGTGGTAAAATCATAGGTGAACGAACGAATTCACTGAAGAACACTTCATCTCGGTGTGTGTTCTTGTTTTCACACTGTTCTGCTTCATAAGCACAGCAATATAGCAAAAAGTGTTTCAGTCTTGCTTTAAGTGAAATATTTCATGTTTCATGGTTTGAAAAGTAAAATAATTTACACAGCATGAAGGTTTTTACAAGCCCAAAAGACTGCCTAAAAATAATATTTGGACAGGACATATTTGATGCCAGGAAATTTATTTAAAGTGGTGAGTCTGTAGCCAACTTTAAAGCCTTCTTGCTTCGTCAGCATTCCATATTATTCCTCATCAGTAGCAGGGCCAATGCATCATATAAAGCCCATCACCTTGATAAATGTTTCAAGTGGCAATGGAACTTTTCAACACTATTATTTATAAACAACCAGGAAGGGACCTTGCCAATCACATTAAGTGCTACATTACGTAGGGAAATACTTAAATGGTATGTTTATGCTAAAAAATAAAGCAATGACCCCGAATTTATGTCAGTTGTCTGTTCTTCTATTGTTAACACATTGTAATTCAGTCTTGTAGTCTTAAGTTCAATATTGGCAACAAATAGCACTTGAATTTGCACGAGTCTTTTATTGGATGTAACATCTTACATGCATAAAGTACCGTTTTTTTGTGCGCATGATCAAATCGTCACTTTGATTCTCTTCCCTGATTGCAAAATTTCACAGTTTAATCAAAACACGGATTATCTCTTCACAATATGTGTAAATTTCAACATTTTTCTTGGCATATTAGTCGAGAAATTAAGCAAAGAAAAAGGTAGTGTGTGTTTTGGTAGGGTGATTGTGCTACTCATGCTACTGTGACCTGGATAAACTTTTGTTTCAGTTTACAGGTTACGTTTTACTGTACTATCCATAAAAGCTGTTGAACTTACTGGCAATGAGGCCAACCCCCGAGACGAGAGAACCCACCCACGCGGTCATCCCCTTGCTCTCTTGGAAGGCATCGAGCCACTGAGGATAGAGCACTCCAACGGATTGGGGGGAGCCGTAGGCGAGGAGCATGGCTGTGAACGAGGCCACTACAATGACCCAGCCCCAGCCCCCATCTATGGCTTTCTTAGAGCTCTGAAGACTCATCCTTAGGTCCTAGGTTCTTCAAAGAGCTCCTGTAAAGGCCGGGAAGAAAAAAAAAACCCAAAAAGACGTCAAACATAAACAAACCAATAATTTGATCTACAGTATGCACAGTTTAGAAGCTGACGTGAAGCAGTTCTCACTTTGGTACTCACACGAGCAACATGCCCTGTTAATAAACAATGCTTGCAGCAACTTATAAGGTACATGAGCTTATTATCAAAGGGGTCCCAGAGCTCCAGGCTGGGAACTAATCATCTAAAGCACTTCTGTAGGAAATATCTAGTGCTCAAATGAGCCATTTTGTTGCTTATTGTCGTGCACTGAGGAAAGCACGCAACTTTAATTACACACTCCTTTATTTGCATTTACACTGGATGTCAAGAAAATGTAAACACACCACATAGCCCATGCTCATCTGAGAAAGCAACTGATAAAATAAATAAAAAAAAAAAAAAACACGGAAACGAGGGTAGCGACCGCGATAAACAAGGAAATATGAATCATTCCGGGTTATATCTCACAACTGTAGGTAAAAAAAATGAAAACAAAATGATTAGAAAGGATAAGAAATTAAGACTTACCCAGGAATATGCGGAAATGAGTGCAGCTAAGATGCTGAACTGCCTCTCTGGACCTCTGTAGCACCGAAGGGTGAAATCATGGCCTTAAATGACAAGATAAACTAGGCGAAGTTGTACTTTTATTCAGCTGAATCATGCCAGCTGTCCCCTGCTGCACTGTGTGTGTGTGTGTGTGTGTGTGTGTGTGTCTGTGCTCAGGAAGTGTGTGTGCCGAAGCCGCTTTTGTTGCTGTGGTGCTGAAACCGGTTTGAAGCTGTTCCCGCTGGTCTGCTCACATTTCGATGCTCTATAACTTCCTGTCCTAAATTCACAGCTGACAAAAGATACCAGAGAAAAGTCCAATTACAGCAGGTCTGCTTGCTACAGAATAAGTGCGGGTTTTGTCTGAAATGGGCATGGACATGTTGTTGTTGTTGTAAGAACAGGACCCTCAGACAGCATTAAGACTTTAGAACAGCCCGAGCATCTGTTCCGGTCCAAACCGGTTAGTAAATACAAGAAATCTGTCACCAGCGTTCATATCCTAAACCTGCCACGTCCTAACCAGCATACTACAGCACTAAATAGTGCACCAGTACGCTGTGATGCCGGCACTGGAGTGCACTTGGTTGTTTAGTGCGCTAGTGTGCGGTCGAAGGGGCTGCAATGGACGCAGCGGTTACCAGGGCAACCAGCAGACCGGAGAGTGGAGAGGAAACAGATGGAAAGTATGGTGGCTATATGGTGGACGTTTCTAATGGGCGTGTGTGTGTGTGTGTGTGCGTGGGGGGATAAAAAACAAACTAAATACCTAATTAATTAAAAATAAAAATAAAACGCAGCTAGCCCGGCGGTCCGGCGCCCCCGTGACAGGTGAAACCAGCGAAGTAGCGCCGTCACGTTAATTTTATTTTATATATATATATATATATATACTCAGCAAAAAAAGAAACGCCCCTTTTTCAGGACTGTGTATTT